>JALIGW010000001.1:129560302-129582802 GCA_023053685.1 Diadophis punctatus similis | reverse complement strand
CCCAAGGCAGCATTTTAGGACCTACTCTCTTCATTCTTTACATAAATGACATTTGTGATAATATACAAAGCAACTGCGTCCTCTTTGCAGATGATGTAAAACTATTCAACACCACCGACAATACTACAACCCTTCAAAAAGACCTTGACTATGTATCTGAATGGTCAAACAAGTGGCAACTACCAATCTCAATCAACAAATGCTCAGTTTTACACATTGGCAAAAATAATCAAAACACAAAATACAAACTTGAAGATCATGACTTTGATGATGATCCTCACTCAGTAAAGGACCTTGGAGCACTCATCTCTAATGATCTAAGTGCCAGAGCCCACTGTAACAGCATAGCCAAGAAGGCATTAAGAGTGGTTAACCTAATCTTGCATAGCTTCTTCTCTGGTAACATTGTACTTCTTCTCTGGTAACATTGTACTCTCAGACAAAACATTTGCTAGACCGATTCTTGAATACAGCTCATCTGTCTGGAACCCACACTACATATCAGACATTAACACAATTGAGAATGTCCAGAGATATTTCACAAGAAGAGCATTACATTCCTCTGTTCACAACAGAATACCTTATGAAACCAGACTTGAAATTTTAGGACTAGAAAAATTAGAACTATGCCGCCTTTGATCCAACCTAAGTGTAGCTCACAAAATTATCCGCCATAATGTCCTACCTGTTAAAGACTACTTCAGCTTCAACTGCAATAACACATGAGCTCACAACAGATACAAACTTAACGTAAACCGCTCCAAACTTGATTGCAAAAAATTCGACTTCAACAACAGAGTGGTCAATGCTGGAACACTTTACCTGACTCCCCAAACTCCAAAAACATTAACCTTAGATTATCTATCATCGACCTCATCCCATTCCTAAGAGGTCGGTAAGGGGCATGCATAAGCGCACATTCATGCCTACCGTTCCTGTCCTAATGTACCCATATATTCATACCTCTTATACTCTTATTCATGCTTGTACTATTACATGTATATACAATCATAATTTTACTGTTTATACTTTGCTTTAATCATATATGCTTGACAAATAAAACAAACAAACAAACAAACAAACAAACATGTATCAGAATGGTCAAACAATTGGCAACTTCGAATCTCAACCAACAAGTGCTCTGTCTTACACATCGGCAAAAAGAATCAGAACACAAAATACAAGCTTGGAGGACACAACCTTGTAGATGACCCTTACTCTGTCAAGGACCTTGGAGTACTCATATTTAATGACCTAAGTGCCAGAGCCCACTCTAACAACATTGCCAAAAAGGCACTAAGAGTTGTTAATCTAATCTTGCGTAGCTTCTTCTCTGGTAATATTACAATGCTAACCAAAGCATACAAAACATTCGCTAGTCCAATTCTCGAATACCGCTCACCTGTCTGGAACCCACACTGCATATCGGACATTAATACAATTGAGAGAGTCCAGAAATATTTCACGAGAAGAGTCCTCCACTCCTCTGCTCGCAACAGAATACCTTATTCCACCAGACTTGAAATTTTGGGCTTAGACAATTTAGGACTACGTCGCCTTAGATCTGATCTAAATGTAGTTCATAAAGTCATCTGCCACAATGTCCTACCTGTCAATGACTACTTCAGCTTCAACCGCAACAATACACAAGCACACAATAGATACAAACTTAAGGTAAACCACTCCAAACTCGATTGCAGAAAATACGACTTCAGCAAGAGTGGTCAATGCCTGGAATGCACTACCTGACTCTGTGGTTTCTTCCCCAACCCCCCCCCCCCAAACTTACTGTCTACTGTCGACCTCACCCCATTCCTAAGAGGTCTGTAAGTGCACCATTGTGCCTACCGTCCCTGTCTTTCTGTCCTATTGTCCTCATTTATCTGTACTTATTTTGCTTATGTTTATGTTTATACCTATACTTGCTATCTTGTACATGTTTGACAAACAAAATAATGTTAAAAAAACCTTATTAACTCTGCCCTTAAAATCCTCATTGAATTTATATGAGGTTAGCAGTGCTTTGCTTACTGTGAGTGGCAATTCCCACTTAGGGAAAATGCAACGATAGTTTTTTTTGTGCTGCTATAACTATCATATTTCTAAACTCATCAATGTTTACAGAAATCTGGAGGAAAGTCAAATTAATATCAGGAAAGGATGCCTCTACTTTCCCCAGAGTTATTAGAATAATTGGAAATCTTTCAGCTTAATACAAAAAGGTCCATTGCCCTCTTTTCATTAGCTTGGTTAGGCCCTTCGGTTTACAATATTACTTTCAAAGAAAGAGCTCTGTTTATCCCCTTGATTATGGAACATTTGCTCAGCCAATCTGTTAAATATAGATGACTGCTTTGTCAAATATGCACTAACTACTAATTATTTCTTGTATGTAAAACATAATTAGGAAAAAGCATTATAAACAGTAGGTTCTCCATACCACATGTGATTAAAAATAGCTGATATATGTGTTCCCACTTGTAATTAACATCTACTGTTTATAATCTGTAATCTAATAGTACTAAAAAAAACAACCTTTCAGTTACTATCTGCTAATACAAACAGATAATACTTTTAATCTCAGTAATAGGATTTGATTTTATGCCAGGTAATGAATTCATATGTGATGTTATGAAAATAAACCTTTTTTAGAGTGTTCCATCTATCAACAATTTATCTAATTTTTGTAAAGCCAAGTATTACATTACAAAGGTTTCAAGACTAGAGCTCAGTGCAGCATTGCCCTCCCACAATATTCCTAACCTGGCCTTTCATGATAGCTCTTCTAACAATGTTCCAATCAGATTTCAAATTATACTCTTTTTTCTCCCAGTTACTTTTATCTGGGAAATAACTCCAAGGACTCATGGTTGCAATTCTTTCTTTTTCTCTCCAAGGAAGCCAATAAGCAGAATTCCTGGGGTAAATAAGGTTTACCGCATTTCTCAAACTTCTGTCTTATTCAGTGGTTTGGGTTAACACACTATGATTCATGCTGATGTGGTTCAGTTGGTTTTGGCTTACTGCAATATGTAAACAACTTGGTATTTGTAAGCCATGGTTTATGCTGGGGCTTAAATGCCATCATTAGGTGATATGAAACAGTCACTAAATACAACAGTTTGCTCTTTCTGAATTTTAAGTGGACTGCAACATCTTTTGGATAGATAGATAGATAGATAGATAGATAGATAGATAGATAGATAGATAGATAGATAGATAGATGATAGATAGATAGATAGATAGATAGATAGATAGATAGATAGATAGATAGATAGATAGATAGATAGATAGATAGATAGATGCTGGTAGATAGATTATAGATAGATAATAGATAATGAGAGACAGAGACACAGATACAGATAGAAGCTGTGTTCATTGGATGCCAACAGATTCAGAAATTATTGGTTTCCAGTTCAGAGAATGATGGCAATAGAACCACCTTCTACTTAGATTACACCTATTTATGAGAATAGAGAGTAAAATATGACACTTGGAGTTCCGCAATCAAAGTCTCTACACACAACATACTTGGAGCATTGTTGGATATGCACCAAGAATTTTTCAATGAGCCAGAAGCAACTGTAGCCAGCAACGTTTTTTCATAACTTTATCTGGTACACCAAGTGTGTTGTTTGCTTAATGGAGAGGGACTTCGGACAGCACTCATGCTCTAGTCCAGGGGTGAGCAATTAATTTTTCTAAGGGGCCACACAGGGGTGGGTTCCTCCCGGTTTAGACCAATTCGCCCGAACCAGTAGCGACCCACTGGTGACATCACGATGACGTCACCAACCCAGTTCGGTCGGTGTTGGTCCGTGGGCGCTGCCAACTTTTTTAAAAAAAATGAATTTTTTTGAATTTTTTTTATTTTTTTAAAAAAATTCCCTTCTGAGCATGCACAGAAGCCAAGTTCCGGCACTGTCCAGGCAGTCACCATGTTTTTTTCAGCTTTGTTTTTTCCCCGGATTTTTCATTACTGCGCATGCGCACATGCGCAAAGCATGCATGCACCCATGCAGTGCACCCACGTGGCGCACCCATGTGGCACACCCATGCGGCGCACCCATGCGGCACACCCACGTGGCGTGGGAGGGAGCAAACCGGCAGCGAGGTAAGTTGGAACCCCCCTCTGGGGCCACATGAGAAACTGATATTGTTGTGGAGGGCCACTGCTGCCCTCTCCCCCTCACTACCACCGCCCTGCCCCCCAAGCACTGATTCCTCTCTTCCACCAATGCCACTCTGACTCTTGCTGCCCCCACCAGCACCACTGACATGGGCCAGATAGGGACAGCCAAAGGGCCAGATTTAGCACCAAAAAGTGAGAGAAAAAGGCATGCGTAGTACGCATTGGCAAGGTTGTCTTAGTACCAGTTTGTTTATTAGAAAATATGAAGGCTAGAGTTAGCAAATCTTGATTAATATTTACAGTATTTAAACCCAGGTTTACATATTCAAACTGGTATATATGTAACAGAATGGGGGATAATAGTCACTTCATGGCTTAACCTAATGCAATGTGCTCTACATGGGGCTGCCCTTGAAAAGCATTCAGAAGCTTCAACTGATCCATAGTGCAGTGATACGGCAATGGTGGGCATGCCTCAGTAAGCCCACATGAGCATGGTGACTGGAGGGACCATCTACTGTAGCTCCTGTGGTGTCTACTCAGCTGGTTCAATCTGACAGAATTAATATGCTCCAGATTCCTTCAATCAAGCAGCGCCATGCCATCAGGACCCCTGAATTGTGTCTTCTTTGTTGTAGCACCTGCCTTTTGGAATGAGGTTCCTACTGAAATCTGTCTAACTGACCAACCTGATGACATCCTGGAGGACCTGAAAGGCTGGCTGTTTTCTCAAACTCTGAGCTAGTTGAACCTGCTCGTAGAGTATATGACTGTGTTGTTGCTATTATTTGGATTTGCCATCTTGTCTTATGTTTAATAGGTTTTTTCCTATCCTATTTGATGCAATTCTTTTTTTATATTGTAAGACCATCTGAGTTAATTTGGATTGGGCAATACCTAAACTGCGTAAAATAAATAAAGAAGAGGATTATTTTCTAGACAGGCATAATTTAGTGCAGCTTCAGTTAGAAGCATCCCCCATTCTGTTGCATATTTCTCTGTCTGGATTGGCAAATCTGAGTTTAAATAAATATTAATCGAAATTTGCTAACTATGGCCTTCATATTTTCCAATAAACAAACTGGTACGGAGACAACTTTGCTAATACCTTACTACGCATACTTTTTCTCTCTCTTTTGGGTGCTAAATGCATTGCTTCCACAGCCTCGAGAGGAAGAGTTTCTTCTATTAAATACTACTTTGAATGATGCCAAGCAATCTTAACTCTGTGTAAAAGATGCATAAGGAATGATTACATGCCTGCTCTTCTCGGGGAAATAATCATGTTGTTCTCTAATGAACATGACCTTGCATTAATGTCCTAAATCTTTTGAGCCGCAGTATACTAAATGTGATATTAAAAGCTTTGAGATGGGGTTAATTTGCTATTTAACTTTGCAGCAAGTTGAAACCTAAATTCTAAGCAATTTCTGAAAGATGTCTCTGAGAGTTGGGGTTTTAAAAGACAATCTTTGGGAATTAGGATGTTTACATATTTTGCTAAACCTTTACAAAAGCAAATGTTACAGCATATTTCTGCTATTTTTCATAATAAACAGAGAGGGAACATAGTATAGTGAAAATTGGGGAAGTGGCTTGGTTTAAAATGCCTACATGAATATAGAATTAACTGGTTAGTTTTGGGGAAGTCAATCTTACTGGGTGAGTCTAGCTCACAGAGTTTTATTATAACATCAGACAGGCCCACCTTGAAGAAGATAAGACCCCTCTATTAAATAAATAATAAATAATACATACTGCATACTCAGTTGATATCCGTGACCTTTAAGAAGCTTTAGGAAACCTTTAGAGGAGAGGCAAACATACTCTAATTCCCAATTGCAAATAGGAATGATTAAATACTCTCTAGACATAACATTTTAGTCATATTTTGTATTCAGAATTGGAATTTGATATCTGAAGAGTTTGCAGAAAGGATGTTTGATGCTCTCTGACAGTTGATATGCAACAGTGGTCATATCTGGCACAAAGCTAGCAACATTTGACAGCTGATCTGTATTAATTATCATTATCTAGCTTGTACGAATGAACATTTGTTGACAGGTATCTGACCGAGCATCATATTGACACAGTCCATTTTTGACAGTAGTTGAGATATAGCATTAGTCAGCTGACAAACTGGGGAATTCGACAATTGACAGCATTGAATATAAGCAATCTGCATTTGATTATGTAACAGCTTGACATACAATACCAATCAAATGTCGATATTTCTGATTGCTGAGTTGCAATAGAAGTTGGGATTTCACATTTATTTTGCGACACTGAACTCCACATTCTGAGAGGTGTGGCATGGTTTAAAACATTTTTATAAAGTAATTATTTTGTTCTAATCTTGAATAGGATTAAATTGTTGCTGCATAAATGATTGCCTCAATTCCCATATCATTTCCACACTTTTCAGGCAAATATTTGAATCTTCTTAAAAGTGGTTGCCTAGTAGAAGGAGAAGGAAAAGGAAAAGGTTGTCATATGGCAAATCTTTTATAGCATAGCCATTGTATATAACAATATTTAGATTTTAAAAGTTTGTATTTTTCCCAAGCTTCCAAATCATATATATCTTAAAGTTGGGCATGCCCATCCCCCACCAAATAAAAGTACAGGAAATGTGAGGATTAGATATTTTATGTATTTCTTCTTACATATAAAGATGGAAATAGTTATTAATACCAAAATTTGCATTAAAGAAAGCAACCAAATAGGTTGTTTTTATTCTTATTATTTTTTATCAGTTCAAATAGTGGAGCACTGCATAAGAATTTTAATAACTATAATAAAAATCAAGTAGATTTGTGCAGAACCCTAATTTAGTAGCCCTCATACTGCTATTATTCTCACACACACCTCTACTTCGCAGACATATTGAATGCCTACATTAGAGATACTTAGAATTATATGGCAGTCTCAAAAAGCTCAGGTGTAGCGGTTAAGTGCCTCTGTAACTTTTTCACTAAATTTTAATTTTTCAATCTAACAGTGAAAAAAACGAATCCTTCAATATAATTTTTTAATCTAACATAGTGAAAAAAGGAATCCTTTAATATATGGGGAGAGTTTTATTAGCTGTGGTTTAATTAATGGCATTTAAAGGTAAATGTTTCAAATCTGATCCTTTGTCCTGGCACCATCCATTCTCTTATTCTGCCAGAATCTCAGCTCTACTGCTTGCCTGTCTGTCTGTCTCTCAATCTCATCTGGAGCTATAGCAAACTTTTTTTGGGGGGGGGTAGGTGTAGAATTAACAATTAGAGGACTAAAGACAGAAAAGAAGAGAATCATGTCAGAATGGCTAGCAAAGGAACCTAGAACCAGCATTGGCATGGACTTCCTATAGACCAAAAGACAATGTCATAACTTTACTGCTGATCCAATATAAATACCATTTTAAATCCACACACATTTCATGGCTTTCAGAGTGATGAATTGTGGAAAACATACAAGGGTGAAAGGGATATGTGAGAGAACTGTACCATATCTATCGCTGAGTTTTGCTTTTCTTGGCATGCATAGGTTTTTTTTTTTAGGTCAAAAATCACAGCTTGGATGACATAGCTAAAGAATTTGGCCGACATTTACTTGAACATTTGTGTCAGGATGCCAGGGGGTTGATTTTAAGGATGGGATGCCAGAAAGATGAATAAAAGTACCTTGTGGCTATGAACGCAATTTAGTTTGTGTGTAGTCTGTGCCAGAGTAGAAGTTTGTCAAAGAGCATATCCTAAGGTCCAACAGCTATTGATCCGACACAAATGATCGACCTTGTTTTCATTCAGTTGAAGCTGATCTCTTTGTGCTGTGTATCTCCCAGCTGTGCAAGCACTTTGGTTTTGGGGTTGCTTTCCATGACTGAATTACACTGATCCCCCAGGGTTAGCACAAAAGGGAATATAGCCTTCCCTGCCAAATTATGGAAAGTTTGGAGTTTTGCTCAGACATGCCTGTGTTTTGTTCAAATTTGTGTTTTATTTGTTTGATAAGATAAAATATATCGGAAACCAGAGCAAAATTCTCTGTTCTCCACAGTGGTGTGTACAAAGCATGCTCTCTTTTGTATGTTGACCTTTGCATGAGCGTGAGGAGGGAAAAGTGGTCTTCATTCTTTTTCTCTCTCTTCAGATTTTTAAGTGAGGGGGTAAAAAAAATGAGATTTAAAAACTGTCTGATCGATAATTGTTACACATGGGATGAGTTCTTTGACATACCTCTGCTCCTGCCTCAGCCGCACACTAACCAGGCGGTATTCACAGCCGTCTGCTCTTCCCTCATCCTTGTGCTAATCCATACTTAAAATAAAGCAGCTAGCTTTCTGACACTAAAGCATCATTTAACACAAACACCCGCACCAATGTCTGCCAAATAGCCAAGCTGTGATTTTGAACAAATTAAAGTGTGCCACTGATGCTGAGCTTCCTCTGTCTTTATTGGGCTGTTTGTGTTTTGCCTTCTAGGGAGAGGCAAGTGAGGCCTGGAGGCCTACATTTCCTTCCATAGCAATCATTGCAATGCTCCCCAAAACAGTGTCTGCAGGAGGCATCGTATAGGCTGGCACATATTGTCACCACTGCTGCCAGATTTCTACAAGGCCTCCAGGCAGCAGGCCTGAGATTTTATTTTTTATTTTTTGCTGGGCCGATGGGATTAAATTCATTGGTAGGCAGCTATGTTATGTCATCGTTTTAGCACTATAATTCTATTTTTCCCCCTAAGAACTATTTTTTCTTCATCTATATATTTGCATTTCAACACGGAATGGGTCATGTTGGGTTGAATTCAGGCTACGTCGATCATTCTTTATCACCAGTGAAATAAATGAATTTTATTTTACTTCAGGATGAATGACTAACTTGTTACGTTGGTTGCAATGTGTCAGGCCCAAAACCAAGAGGGACAGGTGGTAATTGTGGCAAACTGAGTTATTTATTGTTTCAAACATATCGGCAAAATCTTGTCAGACTGAGCACCAGGGGTGAAATCCTCCCGGTTCGCCCGGGCCAGTCCTTCGGCGTATAGCCGATGGAACTGGCGGCGGTCGCGGCACGGAGCTTCTCCCGCCCGCTTTCCCAGCCCGGCTGAACACAATCACCGCTTTCCCGGCCCGGCTGAACACAATCATTCGGGTTATTTTTCCCTCTGTGCATGCGCGCGCATGCACAGAGGGAAAAATAACCCGAATGGCGGCGTTCAGCCAGGACGGGAAAGCGGGCGGGAGAAGCTCCGCGCCGCGACCGCCGCCAGTTCCATCGGCTATATGCCAAAGGACTGGCCCGAGCGAACCGGGAGGATTTCACCCCTGCTGAGCACCCTATTACAGGTAGTCCTCAACTTACGACCACAACTGAAGCCCAAATTTCTGTTGCTAAGCAAGATAGTTGCTGAGTGAGTTTTGCCCCATTTTATGACCTTTCTTGCCACAGTTGTTAAGGGAACCACTGCAGTTGTTAAGTTAGCAACACGGTTCTTAGGTTGGCTTCCTCAATGACTTTGCTTGTCGGAAGTTGCAAAAGGTGAACATATGACCCTCAGACACTGCAACTGTCATAAATATAAACAATTTGTCAAGCATTCAAAATTTTGATCACATGGGGATGCTGCAATGGTCATAAATGTGAAAAATTGTCATAAGTCACATTTTTTAATGCAGTTGTAACTTTGAACTGTTTTAAAATGAATGGAAGTTGAAGCTTCTTCAGCTCTGACTGGATAGTGGGGAATGAAAGGATTTATATTCCTTGCAGACAGCTGGCTATTTGTATTCATTTAGAGAGTCATTGAAATGTCTTCAAAAAACCCCAAGAAAGTCCAGTTGCCACTTGAAAAAACACCTTTGGGACAACCATGACCTGGATGAAGGAGAATCTCCATACACACTTTACCAGCAGACTGGCCCCTCTCTTGGTTCACCTACCAAATTCTGACAGATCGTCGAGGCATCTGTCAACTCTTGCATTCAGAGTGACTAGTCATTATTAATGTTTTTTCCTGATGGTAGGTGATGTTGAGGAAATCCATCAATTACCTTTCTTAAATTGTCTCACATAAAACCTGGGAGGACCCATAAGTTGTTGGCTTTCCTACTGAGGAAGAATGCAGTTCAGCAGCAAGGGCAACTCAATGTACGCTAGTATACATATGTGCCATCTTACAAACTATGAAAAGCACTTAACTGTGACTATGAGAGAGTGTCCTAAAATATTATGTTCTTATTTGATCGGAACATTAACTACGCGGCAGTGAGATCTCTGTGTATTTCCTTTCTGCCAATGTACACACACACACGCACACACACACACACACACACACACACACACACACACACACACACATACACACACTTAGTATTTCTAAATTCTATTATATCTTGGCTGTAGAATGGATAGCAGCAAAGAAATGCAGAAAAATCTCTTTGTTCTCATATAGAGCTTATTACTATTTTTGCTTCCCAGATCTAGTACTCCTGTTAATGACCGTTTTCATGAAAAAGGCTGCTGAAAACATTTGCATTCCATGCCCCTGCTAATTCAGAAATGCTTTGAAACTGAACAAAATATTGGTGAGGTCGACATCTTTATTTGTAACCCAGATTAATGGTGTGGTATCATAAAATTTGGCCAGCTTTGATTTCTCCTCTGCGTTGTTACCATAGAAGGTTAATGGGGATCAGAACATGAACATAGTCAGCTAGACCTTGCTCTGGCATTTATGGGATTTTGTGCACTGTTGCCTCACTGCACATATTTATCTCATTTTAATGTGAGGGCCATGAAAATCTCACCTATGGAACCTACTCAGGGACAGAGCTCGGAATCACAGCAAAAACAACTACACTAGACTGAAGATGGATAAAATGACACAGTTAATGTGTGCCATAGTGCAATAAAAGAAGTGCCCTTCACCTGAGCTTAGTATTCAATAACTGCAACAGGTTCAGGTGCATAGATTGAAGGGAACTGATTATTTACTGTTTTCCCCAAGAAACTGGATCATAAGGAGTGGAAGTTGCCAAACGTTGCAGGAAAAAAATGTCAGAATGTTATTATTATTTTAGTACTGCACAAAAGCTGTGTAACAGAACATTATAGCAATAGCACTTAGACTTTACAGAGTGCTTTACCTCTCTAAGCGGTTTACAGACTCAGCATATTGCCCCCAATGATCTGGGTCCTCATTTTACTGACCTTGGAAGGATGGAAGGCTGAGTCAACTTTGAGCCTGGCAGGCAGCAGAAGTAGCCTGCACTACTGCACTCTAACCACTACGCCACCATGGCTCTTGAGCATTATGATGTACAATGCTGCTAAATATACCCTGGTCTGTAAATTATTCCAAAAGCAAACAAAAGTCCAAAAAAGAAACAAACATCCTGTTTATTACACACTTAGCAATCAACAGATGGATAGATGAGAACCAATATAATAGGTAGGAGCACTCTAAAATGAAACAATGCAGCCAGCCGAGCCAGGTAGGCCAATCAGAAACAAATACATAAATTACAACTCTGATCGAGCTGGCACATATTAAAAACAGTGAGGCCTACTCCCTTTTGTAAAACCATTGGTAATCCTACCTATTTGCTACTGAAATTTTTGCACAATGAAAGCCAACCTTATCAAGTCGCCAACATGGCTATAATTTCATGCTTTAGCTTAGCTTTGAAAGCATTGTGGTTTTGACATTCAAACAAATTATCAAACAAAAGTGTACAAAACTCTATTTTGGATGTGAACACTTGGTTCCAAATAAACTAAGTGAACAGCAATAACCTCCTTTGAACATTTAACCAATCTGAATTGCTTTCTAATTCGCGTTAAAGTCAGAGGCTCCGAGGCAGAACCCAGCAAAAATATGTGCTGTGCAAGCCACAGTGGAATAAGTAAGATCAAGATAATATAGCTCAACCAGCTAATTATTTCAAAAGTCACTAATTTCTGGAAACAGAGATCTGGACTTCTAGTTGAAAGGCATGCTACTTTGCATTTTTATTTTATGCTACCAAGCAATAGAATACAACATTACAAACAACTCACACGGGAACAGATCATTTGTTTTTCCCGTGTAGATGACTTAATTGGGAACAAGGTCACTGACCTGTTATCATAAATTAAGCATTTTTATCTAGCCCTTGCTTGCTCATTTATTTATTCATTCATTTATTATTCATTCTTGGTGGGAGATTTGTCATTTCACTTTCAGAAAAAGATTCTTAAGGTGAAGAAACAACAATTAAAACTCAAATTATCTTTTTAATTTTGGTATTGTTTAAAATGAAACATGCTAATAAAGTCAAATGAGCAGAAGTAATGATCTACAATGCAATTAATAAAATCAAATTACGTTGAAGTGCATCAGTAATGAGGACATATGTGTGTGCGAGTGAGAAAAAGAGAGATAGAGAAAAATCTTTAGAGCCTATTTTAAAATTTAAAATAGTGAACCTCGTAAGTTGAGGCCTAAGGTATTTTTTTCCCAGCGAAGGATGTCAGCTTCATAAGTAGGGGGATAAGAAATGATCAAAGAGATTATCATATTCATTCTTAATTAACATGGTACTTCACTCTATGTGTCCCAATTGATTTTTTTCCAGAGGTTTTTTTAATTAATTAGATAAAATCAGAAAGCAGCTAGAGGAATGAGTGTTTTGTGACTTTCCAAAACCATGATCACTTCTTATGAAATGGCTTCCATGGGAGAAGTTGTTGCCTGCTTCCAACATGGTGGTCCTGGTTTCGGAAAGTCACAAAATACTCATTCCTCTAGTTGCTTTCTGATTTTTTTTTCTAATTAATTAAAAAAAAAACTTTGGACATGATCGAAAACATCCCAAGAGTGCCCACCAACATTTTATCTACAACTCATGCAATTCTGTGGTTTCTGCAAAGTTATTTGGTAAAATTTGGGGATGAACAAAACAGGTGTACAAAAGGAAGGGGCTTCCCTTGCATTAAAAAGGAAGACAAATATATTTGCTAATTTTTCAATTGAACGCTGAGAAAGAGAATAGGAGCTAATGAGATTGTGGATAATACTGAGTCATCCTTAGGTAATAAAATGAAAAATTTTGGGTTGACACTGGCTAGAAACTGACTATAAAAATAGAGTAGTAGTGTACATGGTACCCAATCCAATAGGCCAGAGGGAAAATAAAGTTACTAAATAAAGTAAAGTAATGTTACTAAATAGTAAATAAAGTTACTATTTGGAATAGTCTAACATTAAAGTAAAATAAAGCCAACAAAAAACATAAATCATTTTCCCCATCCCTTCCTGAAAATAATTTAACACTGGAACTATACTACTTTTCTTTTAATGAGAAGATCTGTAGTAATCTTCAGTTGGAGAATAAAATCATGGTGAAGAAGATGATCTGATCACAGACAACTTCAGTTATTCTGACAAAGATTGAATAAATGTTGGAACAAGTAACAACCATAAAGTACATATTCTGAATGACTAATTCCAAGAATAATGTTTTATGGAACTGACCCAAGGGTTATTAAATCAAGTGAACTTAAGATTATGATAAAGTAAGACACTATTGCATCAGTTAGAAGAACTACAATGTCCACAAATTTACCTAGAAAAATATTATTATTTGCAGATCTAAGAACTGGACTTTTATAATTGACAAATGCAAGTTTTGTCAATGTACAGGGTTTCTTCCAATATTTTTTGGTATGGTGCCCAATGTGTGCTCATAAGCATCACCCCAACTGGTTTATGTCATAAACTTTCAATTTTCAGATCTTACAATTGTTATCATTTTAATATTTTAAATTACAATTTATTTTATTTGTACATTATTATTACCATATAATGTTTTTAAGCTGTTGTAAATCAAAGAAAAATCTGTTTCTAAACCTGGAGTTATTTACTTAGAAGGAGCAGATATATTCATTAGTGGTGTACCTTAGTTGCTTTACTTTCTTCTTGAATCAATGCTTTAAAAAAAAGGTATGTCTGTGAAATATGACTTAGGTAATCAATCTGTTTACATAAATAGTCATGTTTATTGCAAGTTACTGCCCATAACATTTTAGAAAGTGAAGAGGATAAATGCAACGGCAATGGCATTTTAATTGCAGTTGAAAGCAGCAGGAGGAAAACAGTATTTCAATCATGCCTTCTAACGTCCCAGAGGGTTATGGAGAAATCTGCCATAAGGAAGGCATGTTAGTACCTGTATTCATTGATTCCATCTTCACAAATAGCTCCATTCTGGCACCAGCTCATGTCACAGTCATTAATATTTTCCAGGCATGTAGGTCCTGTCCATCCAGGCGCACAAACACATAGATAATTCTGGTTGTCTTCATCATGGAAACATCTTCCATTCACACAGAGCTGCAAGTGAGAATTACACAGAGTCCAGGAAATGCTTCTGTTGCTACACTATTGAGGTTAAGGATGTTCATAACATACATTACAGCAGGGGAAGAAAACTCCTGTGAATTTAATTTCATCAATAATAAGATACATCACAGAAGAATGAATCCCTGTCTCTCTCTCACCCTCTGATCTCTCTCTCTCTCTCTCTCTCTCTCTCTCTCTCTCTCTCTCTCTCTCTCTCTTCTACCTCTATTTCTCTCTCTGTATATGTGAATATTTGTGTGTCTCTGTGTAAGAGAGAGAGAGAGAGATGAAGAGTAGAATTCAATATTTAAACAATTGTTAAAAAATGACACTTGGCTATATTTTTTTCTAGTGTGCCTCCTTGGTGTAACCCTTCCACATAATAATGTTTTCACTCCCTGGTTTCTTGGAGGAAAAAAAAAGTAGAATTAGCTACTCCATCATTTTTATCCCTGCTATCCTCACAAAACTGAGACCAGGCAAGATCATATTAGCAGCCCATCACACACAGTATTTCCTCTGGCCAACCAATGGGAGAATAATCATTCCATCGGTACTCTGTCCCTCAGTTTGCCATCTTCCTAAAGTAAGAAAAATCCACTTGTCCACATTTCTGACAGAAAGAAGAAAAATAAGGCAGTAGAACACTGTATGCATTTATTTTATCATTGTCCAAAACGCCTCAGCCGTTGATATGAACTCAGGCAACATGTGTTGATGCCATAACAGTAGTTTTTCAGCCAGGCACTTTTCTTAAGAGTTGAAATTATGGTTACCAAGATTTAACATCTGAAAGGAAGCAGCAGCAGTTACTGCTTTGCTTTGCTTGAGTCCAGTGGCTGGAAGCAGGTCCTTGATGCTTAGATAAGCAGGGATCCAGAAGAAATTGGACAAACATTGTCTGAAATGGTGTAGGCTTTCCTGCCTGAGCAGGGTGCTGGACTATAAGACCTCTAAGCTCCCTTCCACCTCTGTTATTCTGGATCACACCCAGCATTAAAAACCAAAACAAACACCCCAGAGAAATTGTAAAAGTGATTAGAAAAGACAGATTCCTGATTGGAAACTAAATGGCTGAATATCAGGTCTGATTAGTTGATGTTTTTTGTGAAATTTATGGAAGAGCTCCAGGTTCAAGAGGATTTAAGAGTTCCTAAAAGGGAAATGAGGTGTCTCCAGGTCTTGAGGACTTCCAGTGTTTCAAATAAGAGCCGAGGTGGCGCAGCGGTTAGAGGCAGGTACTGCAGGCCACTTTAGCTGACACTGATCCGCAGGTCAGCGGTTCAAATCTCACCGGCTCAAGGTAGACTCAGCCTTCCATCCTTCCGAGGTAGGTAAAATGAGGACCCAGATTGTTGGGGGCAATATAAATATACATTGCTTACTGGTGTAAACCGCTTAGAGAGTGCTTGCACTGTGAGGCGGTATATAAATCTCACAAAATAAATAAAATAAATAAAATAAATATTTCTTGCAGCTTGAGCTGTACTACAGTCCAACCAGAAGAAAACTGACTTAGTTACCCAAGGAACACAGCAGGACATTGCTGGTGTCAGATCGGTGGAAATGCCTCACAAACACTGGGCACCCTTTAAAGCAGGGCTGGGGAACAATGGCTCTTTTGTGACTTGTGGATTTCAACTCCCAGAATTCTAGAAACTTGGCTCAGGAAACCTGGGAGTTGAAGTCCACAAGTTATAAAGGAGCCATTTTTCCCCATCTTTGCTTTAAGGCAAGATGTGGATGGTCTGAGTAAATAAAATTACTTCTAAGATTGCTGCTGAATAAAGGCTAAGAATTTCTTGTAGTGGACTTCAAAGACATCATTTTGGACATACAATCTGTTTTATGATGGCAAAGGTCAATTCAGTTCTCCACTCTATCTCCTAAAAGGTTTGCACTGTCCTACTCATTCCTAAAAGTGTGGGCAACCATGGATCTGCTGCCTATAGATGTAGCCACTGCTTACATTGTCTTGCCTCGTCAATGCTAGTTAGTGGCAGTCATTGCATCTATGAGAATAAATTCCATAAACTACTTGTTTTGAACTTCAGCAGTGGGAACTGGTACGATAACCAGTGTTCCTCATTTCTCTTTTATTTTTCTGATACTGTTCCATCAATTGATAAGTCTGGAAGAGAAGGAAAAAAATCTTTCAATCAGTGTGCCACTTGTTTGAAATTTTGTAAGCCTCCACAGTTCTATTATCTTCGTTCCTAAATGTTTCTAGAAACAAAGATGCCGGTGTCCACATATTTGTTATATTCCAGTAGTTGCAAGCTTGAAACATGCTCTGTCAACTCTCCTGCAGCTGTTTCATGATCACCTCACATCTGTCGGTCTATATTCCATGGAACTCTAGGGGGCTTACTTTTGAGAAGGAAAATTTATCATTATTAAGTAAGCTGGAAATGAGCAATTATTTTTGCATCCAGAGCTGATATTTTTCCTTCAACTTCTTAGGTGGCCAAAGTTTGCAAGGACTGTGGTAGTGATGCAATTGGTACACTAAATTTATTGATGGTTTTAGTTACCAATTTTATTTTTGTTCCATTCAAAACCAATGGGAAATTGCACGTTCTTATTAGTTTTTTTCTAAAACTCTACAACATGTTCCTGGTTGCAACTTTTCAACAGGGTGATCTCTAGCCTGCCCAATTTGAAGTTTTTTTGCTACATGTAAAAGTTAAGGAAAATTTTCACATGCCAGAAAGTCTTTAGAGAGATTATGTGCCAACTCTTAATTACCACAATTTCTCCGTTATCTCTAATCTAGTCCTTCAGGTCTTCCAATGGAGCACCCATTGCCACTGGGACTCCATCCACCCACCCACCCATCCATGTTGTCTTCTTTCCTTCCCTTCCACCTTTCTCAACATTACAGCCTTCTCCAGAGAACTAGGTCTTTGCATAATATATCTGAAGTAGGATAATTTGAGCCTGGTAATTGGTGCCTCAAGAGATAACTCAAGGTTGATTTGTTCAATTATCCATTTGTTTGTTTTCTTGACTTTCAGTCATATTCTCAGGAGGCTTCTCTAACACCAAAGCTCAAAAGCATCAATATTTTTTTCTACCCTGCTTCTTCATAGTCTAAATTTCACTTCCATAGAGTGTCACAGTGAATACCGCTGCTTTTACAGTTCTGATCTTTGAAGATCATTGCATCTGAGTATCTTTTCCAAAGACTTCAGTAATCAGTCAATCATAAGGCTGGCAGTTGTGCCTGCTGTCATTTGTTTGGTCGTCTTTATATTTCATTTTAGTCACATTTTTGCTATGCTCTTTGATTTTTATTACTGGAGCTTGCAGATCCTTTTCATTTTCAGCTAGTGTTCTCGGCATCATGCAGGCTACAAATGTTTCTCCCTCCCATTTTAAATTTACATTCATCTTCTTCCAATGAAGCTTCTCTTTGCATATATTCAGCACATAGGTTGGATAAGCAATGAGAGAGTATATAGCCTTGTATCTCTCTTTTGCCAGCCTGGAGCCAGTCTGCTTTATCATGTTGTGTATGTGGAAATGATCTTGGGAGACAGGGGGAAAAGTCGCAGTTAGTAGAATTGTGGGAGAAGAGATAGCTCAGCCTGCAAAAGGAATATGGGCATGGCAAATGTCTCAGAAAAGACCCTTCCTAGTTTTGGGGGGTTGTAAGGTCAAGGAGGAATAAAAGTACTTTCAGACTTGCAAGATTCTATTAATGTAACCTTATAATAAAGTAGAATTACTCTATCTGGCCATGCTTCCTGACTGGACCAACATGCTAGGCTGACATATTCCAACCATGGTATGGCTTCCTAACCTACATATTGCTTTTGCCTGAGAACAATGAGTTGATCTGCAATCCCTATTTCTCTAATTCCAACAGGATTTAAGAAAGCCAGAAATCAAGAGATTTGGGGGACAGTAAGTTACTCATGTAATGTAATAGTATGAAAACCACTTGCTTGCTAGTGATATTAGCTGATACAGATTAACAGAGTTGGAAGGGACCTGTAGGTCATCTAGTCCAACCCCCCCACCCAAGCAAGAGATCCTACACCATTTCTGACAAATGGCAGTCCAATCTCTTCTTGAAAGCCTCCAGTGATGAAGCTCCCATAGCTTCTGAAGGCAAGCTGTTCCATTGGTTGATTGTTCTCACTGTCAGAAAAGTTCTCTTTATTTCCAGGTTGAATCTCTCCTTGACCAGTTTCCCTCCATTATTCCTTTCTGGCCTATTTGTGTGTTGCATGTCTGCCTTTGAGTCAGGTTTTGACTTCTGCTGACTGCCTGGACAAGTCCCTGCAGTTTTCTTGGCAAGATTTCAGAAATGGTTGGCCTTTGTCTGCTTCCTAGATCTGAGAAATAGTGACTGGTTCAAGGTAACTCAGCTGGCTTTGTATCTAATACAGGATTAGATTTATGGCCTTCCAGTCTCTAGTCTGATGCCTTAACCATTATACCAAACAGTCTCTAACTAGTGATATATAAAATAAAAAGATAGGGTAAAAAAACATATAAGGCAACATAATTGATTTTCCAGAATCTTGGATGGATATGAAATGTATATATTGGCTATAAGGTATGTGTGTGAATATAGTGATAGATAAATATTTATTTCGAAACTTCCTAATAATGCCTGTTAGTGTTAGTGGTCTATAGATTTAAAAAGCTGAGCAATGACTCATCTAAACCATTAAGAGAACCTGTATAAATATTATTCTCTACAATAAAAATCAGGACTGTTTAATAGGTATATGTAAGAGGAATATCTGCCTCCTCTAATCAATGAGTTGAGTATTAAAGAAAGGGGTGATTCAGGTGGAGATAATTAGCTTTTCACTCCCTCAGTTTGATTGAGACTCAAACCTATTTAAAATGCTACTGAGATGTGTAATAACAACAACTCTTGGCAAAAATCTGCAGTCTTAATTTGTCTTTGATTAAGTTTTAAATTGACCTTAAAATTGAATCTTTTTGCTATTCCATTAGTGCTAAGTTCTGAAATTATGCCTAGACTGTTTCTCATAGAAAACACGCCTCAGCTTGATCTAAGCTTGCAAAATGAATCCCTTACTTGCAAATATGGAAATATTCTTCCCCTGATAATTATTAAAACTATTGTCCCAATCTAAGTGCATACAAAGTAGATTGTAAACAAGGTCCCCAAAGAAGTGAGGACAAAGGGGGTATTTGAAAATGACTCTTTCTCCATAGCCTACATTTCATTTCTAGTCAAGATCTCATCGGGACAATTTTAATTATCAATAACTTGAGACGAAAACTTGGGCTTAGATTTAAAAAAATCACAAATGTTTCATCTGTGTATAAAGACTTTTCTCTTTCTGCTTTGCCATTCTTTGTTCCAACTTCTGGCCCATGATCCCTCATAGCCAAATAAGTTAATATTGGATGCCAAAACAGGATGTGAAATAGGAATGGGCTAGAATTTATTCCCACATTGATTAGAAGCCATCTCCAGAGCAATCAATAAATGTAATCCTGCCCCTCCTTCAAACAAGTCTCCTTGTCTTACTCTTTTACACAGAAAGAATGCAAGAAAAAGATTCAAAACCTACTGACTTAATTTGTATTCATGTATCATTTGAAAGTAGAGTACTTGCTGAAATTCTTGTGTTAACTTTCACCTTCTTCTTCTTCTTAAGGAATATAACCAATCAGACCTCCTAGAGTTATTTTTCAGGATTAACTACCACATTTTTCAGACTATAAGATGCACTGGTATATAAGACGCACCAAGATTTTGAAGAGGTAAGTAAGAAAAAAAAGTTTTTGTCCTCCCCGGCACCCAGGAGCATTCTGCAGGCTTCCCAAACCCTCTGTGCACCCCTTTTTTTCGCAAAACAGGTGAAAAATGGGCCTGTTTTGCAAAAAACGGGGCACACAGAGGGTTTGAGAGGCCTGCAGAGTGCTTCTGGGGGCTGGGGGAAGGCAAAACACCCCATTGAAGCAAAAAATGGCTCTTTTTTACCCATTTTTGCGAAAAACAGGGTGCATAGAGGGTTTGGGAGGCCTGCAGAGTGCTTCTGGGGGCTGCGGGAAGGCAAAAATGCCCCCATTTTTGCCAAAAACAGCCCATTTTTGCCTGTTTTTCACAAAAATGCCTTCTCCCAGCCCCCAGAAGCACTCTGCAGGCCTCCCAAACCCTCTGCGCACCCTGTTTTTGCGAAAAACGGGCCCATTTTTTGCAAAAATGGGACATGGGGTTGGGGCTTCGAGAGGCCAAAAATGGCTGTATTCAGTGTATAAGATGCACCAACATTTCCACCCTCTTTTAGGGGGGGGAAGGTGCGTCTTATACTCTGAAAAATACGGTACTTCCAGTCCAGGATGACACAAGTTTGACGTTGATATTTGTCCCTGAAAACACAGTAGTTTGGGAAACTACTACACTTAGGCTTAACTATTTGCAATCTGGTTGCTACAAGGGATGTCCGACACATTGCATGAACTCTCTGCATCCAAGCGGTTCAGTGCCTTTTAATTTTGGTAAAATATTTCTTCAGTGTGCTTTTTAATATCAGCAAATGAACATTTAATTAAATTGGATTATAGAAATGAGTGTGACTGAACCAACTGATGTCTTGCATGCAAAATAGGAGATTAGTCCATGGTGGATCTATATCATTCAAATGTTTCTGTTTGCATGGATGCATCAGACGTTTTGATGCAAGTACCTAACTGAAGCAATTTCATGATGGTGTCAATACATATGTGTCATCTTTTTGACATTGTCACAGTTTATGATGGATGGTGCTTTTCAGCTATTGCAGAACACACTCAGATCACTTCTTCAACAGGATGGGCAGGAAAAGCAAAATGTTCTATTAAACAGGAAGACAGACTAAGTCATCCTGTCAGCTGAAGGGGAAAAAATGGAAAAAGAAAAAAAATATCTTTCAAAATGCAGACAGAAATTTCAGTTCATGGAGAAGCCAGAAGGACTGGAATTTTCCCTTTTGTCTTTCAAAATAGAAATGCTTCTGGAGTTCCGTGGAGGACATGAACTGAAGATGTACCCTCACATGGCTGGGCATAATCCTGGACCATTTCTGAAAGTCAGGGGCTAAATCATCTTTGGATCAAGAGGAAACCTTGAGATTGTCTGCTTGAATTCTGTAGGGTAGCTCCTCAGGGTATGTTGAGAACCAGAGGAATCTTGCTAGTGCTTTTGGAATTGAGCATCTAGGAAGTGTGGGAAATACAGTATCAGGCCCCATGCCTTAGAGGGAGACTATTTGTCACAGGCTGTCATTCCTGGCTTCTTAAAGATGTAACATTCTTTTGAATGTAATCAGGGGTGGGTTCCTGCCGGTTCGGACCAGATCGCCCGAACCGGTAGCGACCCGTTGGTGACATCATGATGATGTCATGGATCCGGTTCATTCACTGCCAGTCCGTGGGCGCCGCCATCTTTTTTTCGGATTTTTTTCCGAATTTTTTACTGTTTTAACGTTTTTTTCTTCTGCTGCTGCTTGAAAAAGAGCCCTCCTGCCTGCCCCCGGGTTTATACTTACCTTTATTCCTTTGCCCGAAGCACAACTGATCAGCTCTTCAGCTGTGTTTTGGTCTGATTATAGCTACTGAACATGCGCAGAAGCAGAATTGCATGAGGGGACGTGCGCATGCACGCTTGCTATGCTCACGCGCACGAAACATCGCGATACGAACCGGTGGCGAAGGTAAGTGGAACCCACCCCTGAATGTAATGGACTGAGACCTTCCATTTAGTGAGCAAAAATAAGACCAACTGGGTGAGTGGAAATCCCTAATCTCTGAGAAAGATTGAACTGTGATTAAAAGGGAAAGGTGGTGAAAAAGAAGAAATGAGAGCAAAAGGCATTGCTTAAGAGTGATTTATTAAGTGCCTCCTGGGCAACTTTGGAATACACATATACTGTATAGCACCTCCGGTTGGATGGACATTGTTAGATCTAAATATACTAAAACTCTGGTCATCTATCAAATGCAACTCAGTGGCAATATTTACT
>JALIGW010000001.1:129432802-129550302 GCA_023053685.1 Diadophis punctatus similis | reverse complement strand
GGACAAACGCTTGGCAATAAAGTGATGCCAACGTGCTCAAATGGAAGAGGACAAAACGGAATTGCAGGAAATTCTGAAAAGGAGCACTGCTAGAATACTTAGGGATAAAGAACCCTAGATTTCCCTACACACAGTATTAAAACACTGCACTGCATTATTTCTTTTGATGAAAGGAAACAACAGAATAAATGTAAAGTCATAGATTTTGTTCCCCATGCCCAGATGAGCAAAAAATTGAGTTTAAAAGGTCTTCCAGAAAGCTATTCAGCACACATTTACAATTCAAGAGCAATTTCCTGAAATGGAAACTGAGGCTCCACTCCCAGGATGCTCAGAGAACCCAACAAAGATATTCTACCCTAAAGATTTTCTGCACTGCCAAAAAGAAAGAAAGGAAGGAAGGAAGGAAGGAAGGAAGGAAGGAAGGAAGATGGAAGGTATCAAGAGGATGTCAGCCACTGTATTGGAGAAAAGCAGGAAAGAAAATAAAAGCACCCCAGAAGGCCTGGAATTAGAAACATCCTGTACATAGCCATAGTGATGGGGCTAGACACATTGCATCAGTTGCCAGAATCCAAGAAGAAAGTGAATTCACCAATCAAATGGGACTGATTGTAGTCAAAAGAGATGCCTTAACATCTCAAACTCTGAAAATCTCAAACTGCCATCCAACAGCAACCCAGACTGATGGGTTTCATAAATGCAAAATGTGCAGAAGATAGGATAAATGAGAAAGTCTTTGACAGGACTACTATTCTTAAATGGATGCTGGATGATTACTTAGGCAACCAAAAACATTCAGTTGCTATCTGAGGGACCATTTCCCCCCAGTTACATCAGCCTGTCATTAGATCTGGCAGAGAAGGCATGTTGTAGATACCATCATCTAGGGACCTACATTTAGTGGATCCTAGGAGAACGGCTTTCCCTGCCTTGGCCCCCACCTTATGGAACATCCTTCCCCCTGAAATTAGATTAGCTCTATCCTTTTTGACATTCCAGAAGGCCCTCCAGATCTGTTGTGTTATTAGGCCTGGAGCCAGGGGTGAAATCCTCCCGGTTCGCTCTTACCTGTCGGTCGTCGCAGAGCCGATGGAGCTGGTGGCGGTCGCGGCGCAGGGCTGCCACCGCCCGCTTCCCCTGCCCGCCTGGACACCACCATCTGCGTTCTTTTGCCCTCTGCGCATGCGCAAAGCGTTCTGCATGCGCAGAGGGCAAAAGAACGCAAATGGCAGCGTCTAGGCAGGCGGGGGAAGTGGGCGGGGGCAGCCCCGCGCTGCGACCGCCACCAGCGCCATCGGGCGAACCGGGAGGATTTCAACCCTGCCTGGAGCTCCGAAAGAACTGGAGACATGCTTAGAAGCCTCCACTGTGAACTATTTTTATCCTCTCTTTCTCTATTATAATATTTTTATAATATTTACTTTGAAAGGAATATCTATATATCTATATATCTATACACACACACACACACACATATGTATATACGATACACACACACACACACACACACACACATATATATATATACACACAGTGTGTGTATATATATATATATATATATATATATATATATATATATATATATATATATATATATATATATATATATATATATATATATATACTGTGTATGTATGTATATATATACTGTATGTATGTATGTATGTATGTATGTATGTATGTATGTATGTATGTATGTATGTATGTATAAGCAAAAAACAAGATGGTGCTGCCTATGGTGCTGCCAAGAGAGCCGGTTCGGGGGCGTGGCAGGCCTGGGTCGCTGCCAGTTCCAGCGACCCAGGCTGCCAAGTTACTACTGGTTTCATAGAACCGGTCCGAACCGCGAGGAACCCACCTCTGTCATAATATCTTGAAAGCAGGGCACACTCTTTTGAAATATGCAGTATATTGTTTATTAATGATACAACATATTTCTATAGCATAATCATAGCATAATCTTTTCATAATTGTGCCAAATACAATCCTGAATTATTTTTAGCAATTTTTCATTTGATTAAGCAAATGCCATTAATGTTTAGAATCTTGGTATTATTGAAAACTTAAAAACATAAATTCTTGTAACCTCTCTTCTCATTTATTTCAGAAAAAAAGTTATTCATCTGATTAAATGCCCAGAATCCTAACATAAATGTACATTATAATCTGTATAAATAAATTAAAGCAAGTATGAGAACTTCTTACAAATATTACACTAAAAACCTTCAGTCACTTCCACTGTCACTCACTAGCTGAAATATCCATAATGATTACTTCATCATTTCAGAACATTCTCCGGGGAAACGATATTTACCCTGTTAGAGATAAATGAAATACATAATATTTTTCTCACATGGCAGATAATTTGCATTAAATATTTTGAAGCAATCTGTGTAAGATTTATAGGTTATTTCATACTCAGGGCTAAATAATAGACTTCAAAATCAAATAACTCATTGGTAAATGCATTACCATATACAGGGGTACAATTTTTGGGACCCCCTATATTTTGATCAATTCTATTGATCATATTAGGCCAGGCTTAAAAATATCTTGGTGCTTTCATCAAGTTGGGTTTCCGGTTAGTACATAATGATCTATAAATGAGGGACAAAACCTTCAGATGTTAGACACAAATCCTAAAAAGAGAAGACAAAGGTGAAAATTCATCAACTTAACTTCCAGATGAAAACTTTGATCAACGTTTTAGCTTTTTTTTTTGGGGGCTCTGAATAAGGAAGATATGGAAACAAAACTGATAAAATGTATAAAATAAATTCCAGATTTGCCATATTCCTAGAGATGTTTTGGTGCATTTTGTTAGAAAAAATTCAAGGGGTCAAGTCTTGCAATTGCATTCTAATACAAGATTGAAAATGGATAATACTGAATGGTCACAAGTCGAGATCTATCTATGTTTATGATAGCATATTTAGTTCTAACATTTTTTATTATTAAATTTATTGGCTACCGATCTTATCACAGAATAACTCTGGGTGGATTTGCTTCATATTTTTCTTCTCTCTGAAGAATAATTGTCACCATTTATATTTTCCTTACCTCTGAATTTTGCTTGCATGCTGTCCTGCATATATATGCCAGGTCATAAAGTTTGTCCACACACTGAGCTCCAGAGTTGCAAGTTATATTGTGAAACAAACAGGGATCGATATTTAGTTCACAGTGCTGACCTTGGAATCCTATGGAACAAATTTTTTTTGTTTCAGAAACAAGACCACATCTGTTCAAGATCTCTTAAAACTTTAACTGAATTTAGCATTTCAATGGTTGCATTACTGTTGGCTTCTTGTGAATATTCTTGTGAACAGCTGTAACTGCTATGGCCTAGAGGTAGAGCTCTTGCCTCACAATCAGGAGGTTGTGAGTTCTATCCTAGGTAGAGGCAGATTCTGTTGTTCCTATCACCCATCTCCTCCCACTTATGACTGTATGACTGTAACATGTTGCTTGTATTCTTACGATTTATATTAATATTGATGGTTTCCTGATTGCTTACTTGAACTCTATGACAACCATTCTTGACAAATGTATCTTTTTTTTAATGTACACTGAGAGCATATGCACCAAAGACAAATTCCTTGTGTGTCCGATCACACTTGGCCAATAAAGAATTCTATTCTATTCTATTCTATTCTATTCTATTCTATTCTATTCTATTCTATTCTATTCTATTCTATTCTATTCTCTATATAAATATGGGATCCTGAAAGGAATATTATTTTAGCATTATGGAAACAAGAAGTCAGAAATGATTCAGTGTGCACCAGAGGTGGGCAAATGTGATAAGTTTACAATTGGTGTGTCAGGTTCCAAGTAATGCACCCATCACAAATCGAACTCCGAGGCATTTCATTTCCTCAAAGAACAAATTAATTTAGATATATTATCTTGGCACTAACTAGAAAACCAGTACTAAAAGTTCCCGGGCTTTCCACTCCATTATAAGTAAGAGTTTCTCAATTTTTCAAAACAATATGTCACATTATCCAACCAGGATGAGAGCTGGTTGCTTGGCGACTTCACTCCTCCTCCTCTGGTCAGCTAGCCACTGAAATGTATCTGACTCATGGGCTAGCTATGTTGTTTTAGCTGAAGACTCCATCCACCTCAGCTCTCCTCCCCTTCAACTCCTGACTGTGTCAAACTAAATTCATGTGAGAATAAACCAGGTTATAAACAATCCCACAACCCTATCGGATTCAGTCTGGACTTCAACTCCCAGAATTCCTGAGTCAGCATGTATGTGTGTTTATTCATTTTTATTTTATTTAGCAGTTCTTATATGCCGCCCTACTCCCTGGGGACTCATGTGTTGCGTGGGTGTTTGCCAGTAGTGGGTTCTAAAACCTGTTGCTACCGGTTCACGCACGTGCTCACACACCCGACACTTCTGCGCATGCGCAGAAGTGTCCCGGGCGGGTGGGTGGAGCCTCCCGCTGTCGCCACTATCAGTTCGCAGAACCGGGCCAAACCGGGAGCAACCCACCGCTGTGCATGTATCCATCCTCTAGGGAGTTGTCCAAATTCCTTATATTACTCTTCTCTGGGATATATTTCAGGGAAATGTTTGCTTTGTGTCTTAATATACTTTTCCATTTTCAAGGTTTTGTTGATACACTGTTTATTTGAATCAAAATTAAAAAGTAAAGGCAGACAAATATTATCCACAAAAGACTTACCCAATGGACAGATGCACTTATAAAGGCTTACATAATCTCTGCAGGAGCCTCCATTTTTGCAGGGATTACTGTCACATTCATTGATTTCCGTCTCACAGAATGTTCCTGAATTTTTTTTTTAAAGAAACAATTTTATGCAATGCTAAATTTGAGGCTTTACATCATAACAGTGAATTTCAATTGCTCGATATTTAAACATCAAAATCTTTCATGGAAACGTTAAAATACATAAAGGATTTTTTTTCAGGTGGATAAATAAACATTAGAACAAGAAGAAAATGCAGAGATATTCAGAATCCCTACTGATAAACATTTGATTAAGACTGACACCATCCAAATGTTTGATGATTAGTTGCTGTTAATCTCTCTACTATATAAATAATCTGATTCTTAGGTGTAAAGGATTCCCCCATATCTTGTATTGTCAGTTAGAGTCTATCAAAATAAAAATGAACTAAAGTGAGTTCCGTTTAGGAGAAGCGGAACAGTAGAATATTATTATCAAACAAGAAATATCAAATCCAGAAGATTAGGCATAGGTACAAAAGAGCAAGAATAATAAAACAATAAAATATCTTAAAGAAAAAACAACCCAAACTAACCGGTCTTTCTCATTTTTTTTAATACAAGGTAACTGGAAAAAATGCAGTAAATATGATAGTTATTAAATGTCCTCAAAGATGGATTTAGCCAGTTGGTTTATCTAGTCCTGTCTTTTTAATACGTTCCCAAGAATTAAGAGGATATCCTAGGACAGATTTGAAAGGACTGCAAGAACTTCAGAAAGCTGACATAAAGAGAAAATGGCATCTTTTTAAATGAAACACAGAATACACTTGACATTTAATCAAGAATACCAGTTCCCAGGGCCTAAATCAGGAGTCCCCAAATTTTTAAGCACGTTGACCTCTTCGGGAAATTTCAGATTGTTCATTGACCCCAAAATATTTATTACATGAAAATAAATATAATTGATACTACTTTAAATAGTAGTAGTAGTAGTAGCAATAATAGTACTACTACTACTACTACTACTACTACTACTACTACTACTACTACTACTACTACTAATAATAATAATAATAATAATAATAATAATAATAATAATAATAACAACAACAACAACAACAGATAGTCTTAGTAATTGTTAGGGGTCAGTATTGACCACTTTGGGGAACCCTAGCATAAATGAAGAACATATATTTACCCCTTTTCATTTTCATTAATAGAATATACAACATTGTAGTGTATATAATTAATATCATATTTTGAAACAAATAGCCACATGACAATATAGTTGACTCTTCTAATAAAAGTTTAGAACCTTTCCCCTATTATATTGAAGTCAAGATAATGCTAAGATAAGTCATAGTTTTCCCTTAGTTCTTCTTACTACTTGGAAATGCATAATTTACAGCATTACAATCTGATTAAGTATTAAATGAATGTCAGGGGAGATCTTGACAGTAATCCACATGGCTTTTGATACCTAATTATCACTCTATTCTTGACTGAGGGTTGTATAATAGAAAATTGCAACAAAAGAAACAGATAGGCTTTTTGTTTATGCAATACAACAGTAGTCATTTCATTTTAGTTGGTAGAACATAAACAGAGAGACTGTGGAGAAAATAGATACTTTGAAATTGTTTTACTTCTTTCCCCTTTTACCTTAATTTTCCTTTGCTAAATATAACCTTGAAAATTGTATATGATCATCATCAGGAAATTTTATTCCTGAACACAGGGTACCAGATAAAGCAAATTGAGTTAGCACAGTTTGCTGAGTGAATCATGGTGATGGTGATGATGAAAAGCTAATCTCATGAAAATTGTGATACAGGGAGTTGAAAAACAAGAAGGGGAAGAAATGTTTTAGGTGTTGGATTCTTTGTCACAGAGGCAAAACGAAATATTTAAATCAGGGATGTCCATCTTTGGCAGCTTTAAGACCTCTGGACTTCAACTCCCAGAATTCCCTAGTCAGCCATGCTGGTTGGGATAT
The DNA here is from genome assembly GCA_023053685.1 of Diadophis punctatus similis. Lineage (NCBI taxonomy): Eukaryota > Metazoa > Chordata > Lepidosauria > Squamata > Dipsadidae > Diadophis > Diadophis punctatus. The sequence goes on along the minus strand of JALIGW010000001.1, from coordinate 129,543,594 downwards.
TCTGGGAGTTGAAATCCACAAGTCTTAAAGTTGCCAAGGTTGGACAGCTCTGATTTAGAGAATATAACATTGCTAAATGGATATATAGCCATTGACCCGGTCATTATCATAATGAAAAGCTATAATCTATCACTCTGGAGCCAGACTAAACATTTTTTGGAAGCTCCGTTAGTGAACAGTGAGATTCATCACACCATCACAAATCTCACAGTACACTACTGCTATTCTGCTAAAATGTGAGGAAAAACAAGCACAGCCTTCTAATTTCTCTCTTGCCCTCAAAGAAATTGCCTAACATGACATAACACTGTTTTTCATAATCTTGTCCCTTCCATTCTAATCAAGAGGAAGTGGAAAGGGAAAGGCACACCCAGAAAAGACTAAGTTAATGTATTATAGATAGTCCTCAATTTACTATCACAATTGAGCCCCAAAGCAGTTGTTAAATGAGTTTTGCCCCTTTTTATGACCTTTTTGCCTCAGCTGTTATGCAAATCACTGCAGATTTTAAGAGAATCATGCAGTCTTCAAACAAATCTGGCTTCCCCCCATTGCTTCTGAGAAGCCAGTTGGGAAGGTTACAAATAGTGCTCCCATGACCTTGGGACTATGCAACTGTCATAAATACAGGTCAGTTTCCAAGCACCTGAATTTTGATCACGTAAGTGTGAAAACCAATCATAAGTCACTTTTTTCAGTGCTGTTGTAACTTCAAATGGCCACTAAATGAATGGTTGTAGGTTGAGAACTACCTATATTAACATTGAAAGTATAATGTACTTTTTTCAGTAAGTGTTATGACTACGAATGAGTTAATCAAGTTGTGTTTTCTATTTCGAGACTATAATTCTTCTTTGGTGAGTTTGATATGAAAGCACATATTTTCAATTCTGTTTCATTTCCTTCCTGTCTTTTCTTTACATTTCCTTAAAGCTCTTTTCTTTTATACAATGAACCAATGGAAAAGACGAATTCTAGATCATTATCTATTGTTCTTAACTGGGACGGGTGGGTTGGATGCAGCTTTCCATTTCATCACTAATATCTGATTTGCTTTGGCATTTCACTCTGCCACAAAGTTCAGAAATGAAAGCATAATAACCTGTAGCTCAAATACATTCTGATTTGTGGAACACTGAGAGCAATGCAATTTCTTAAAGTTTAATAACTGATTGCTCTTAATAGTGAGGTATTTATAAATTATAAGTGATATAGCTGCACTAAAATTTGGGCAATGTTTAAATTGAATCTGACATAGAACTACTGTAAAAGATACACTGGATCCTCATTTTTCGTAGTTAAATAAATATTATTAAAGCAAGCTATAGCCCTTTAAAAAAAGAAAATGCAAATATAGTTCAGTGATTTACTTGCTTTTTACATCACAGTCTATGCTTTGGTTTTGAAAACCATTGTTTGTGCTTTGGTTTTAACAATGCTTATCATAATAAAATCTGGCATGTTATTTGGCTTAGCTAGATGTTGCAAACAAGATGTTGTATAAATAATCCAATAGGAAATTGTAGTTGTTAAGGGTATTGACTGTGACATATGTGCTACTGAGCTCAATTGGCTTCTTTCTCTAAACAATCCTTCCCAGCCTGGAAATAATTTCCACTGAACATCTTGAAATTTTGGAACATCGCTGTTGAGATTTTAGTAGGTTCATTCAGATGAAACACTACGCCATGTTTTCTTGCATTCAAATCCATAATTCATAGTTTGTAAGCATCTATCAAACTGGGAACCGTTTGATAGATGTATTATTCTTCCTTCTTAAACCCACCCTACTCTCAACCATGCCTGCTGCGTAGTTCTTCACTCCATCCAATCCTACTTATCCTTCTCATGACCAACCCTTCCCCTCTAATAATGCTGTCCTTGTTTATTCTTCTCTTGCATTTTCTGGATCATATCCAAATTCCAGGTAGAAAAGAATGAGACATTTTCTCCAGAGAGATCCTTAGTGATGTTGGATTTAAATATTATTCTCCATAGTGAGTGGCGCTAGCCTCCAAGATTGGGATGACCTCATCCATCAGCCAATCAGGACTGAGTCTGACCTCATATAAAAGCTGTCACTGTGCCATAATCCCCCTCTTTCGACTCAGTCCTAGGCCTAGGATTGTTTCTCCCCAACTTCGCAGTTTTTCTATCACCTTCAACTGAATCCAGATTTTTGGACCATCTATCAACCTTATTACTAACTGTGAGTGAGTCCCCACCTGTCATATCCATCGGGGGTGTTGGGACTGTCTGGACAGGCTGCGGCCTAGTCCTCGGCCTACCTCCACCTTGGTGGATGGCTGCCATCCTCACAGTGCGGCCTGGCATTCCTGTTTCCATCTTGTCACAGAAGCCTAGCGCTTGGGTGACCAGCAGCCAGGGTGGCCTTTTGCCATTTTCCGCAGAGAGAGACCCTTCTTTGGTTGCCCCGCAGAAGCCAAGCGCTTGAGCGGTCAGGGCCTCTCTCTCCTTCTCCGCTCCCCCTAATCGGCCCAGTTATTCAGTCTGCCTTGGGGGAGTGTGGCCTCGTGAGGGCGAGCGTTGGCGGTCCAGTCGGCAGCTCATCGGCCTGCGCGACCGCCCCTCCTCACTGAGGCCTGTCACCGTCAGCCAGCTTCCTCCGTGGCCAATTGCCCCCTTTTTCGGGTCTGTGCCTGGTCGGGGCCTTGTGGAGAGGCTTGCGGCCTAATCGGCAGCAACTTCGGCTGCAGGCCGCGCCCTCCCTATTGATACTTTTGGCGCCCGGAGGAGCCGCGCTCCCGCCCATCAGCTGTTGCCGATCTGAAGAGCGCGCAGCCGCAGATCACCTCGGCCGACTTCCGGACCCTCGCGCAGCCGCAGATCGCCTTCCGGACTCCCTCGGCCGGCGCGGGCTCCCCGGCCTCTTCGCGCGGCCGCAGAGGGATCCGTGACGTCACAGGGGATTCCCCTGTGACGAACCTGGGACCAGCTGCCTGGCGGCTCACCAGTGAAGCGGACCTTCGCCGCGGCTTCTCCCTGCGGCTCCGTGAAAGCGGCGTGGGTGTCTGGCTCCATTGGACCTCTGCCTTGGCCAGCGCAAGAGCCAACGCCACTTCAGCCGAGGCCGTCTGAGGCACCTGGACCTTGCTCCTTTTGCCGGGACCAGCGCCAGCGCCAGGGCCATAAAAGCACCCCCCCTGCTGGTCGCCAACCTCCCCCGCAGCCTCCATTATGACGGAGCGAGCCACCTCGGGCAGGAATAAGCCCAGGCAGGCCAACGACAGGGAGGGTGGGGCAGGTCATTCCCCCCCACCATCTGGGCACAGGGACCGCTCCCCCCTGAAGCAGGGTTCCGAGAAGGCCAAGGCCTCATCCAAGGGCCCAGACAAGACCAAGGCCTCCTCCAAGGGGTCCCACCCCAGCAAGGACAAGGCTCCCAAGGCTCCTGAGCGCTCCGCTCCATCCCCTGCTGGCCCAGCCCCCTTAGCGCACCATGAGCCCTCTCAGAGGGACAGGCGCTCCTCGGGCACCCTGTCGCTGGACAATCCAGACCTTTGTTTGGGGGAGGATGATATCTGGGAGGACCCCAGGCCCAGCTCACCTACGCCTCGCCCGCCCACTGCCACACAACAATTTTATTCACCTGAGGTGCAGGCATTGATACAGGCGGCCATCGCGCAGGGCATAGAGGCGGGCATGAAGCACGTGGCCATCGCAGCACCACCCCCAGCTCCACCTTTGCAGCCGGCGCCACCTCGCACGCCACCTGCTACCATCACCGTGCAACCCCTGGCGGCCGAAGCTGACCCGGGCTCTCCCCTGTCACTCCACGGACAGGACGACCAGGTTCAGGACTTGGAGCTGTCAGAGGACGAGGGTCTCGCCCCTGAGGCCCCGGTGATCACCGGATTGTTTAACCCCGCACTCTTTAAATCGCTGCTCCACAAGGCCAGGGCCACGGCCAAGTTTTCCTCCAAGGACCAGGCGCCCGCCGGGGATGAACCTGAGGACCCTCTTTTCGAGGAAACCACCTCACAGCTGGAAGTGGTGCCGACCCCCAAATTATTTGTGGAGTCAGTGCTCAAGCAGTGGGCGTCCCCGACTGCCGGCGTCGTCCCCTCTACAGCGGACAAGCGTTTCTTTAATGTTTCCTCCGCTCTGGCTCAATACCTGCCAGTCCCTCCGGTGGAACCGGCCATTAAGGCACTGTATTCTCCCGCGCAGATGCCTGGTGACTCAGAGGAGTTACTCCGTCCGGAGGACAGATGCACGGAACAAGCCCTGCAGAAGACGCACCAAGCGGCCGCTCGGGCCGTCAAGGCTTCTGCGACGGCTTCGTTCTTTTGCCGGACTTCTATTCGATGGCTGAAAGCTCTGCAAGAGCACCTGCCTGCCTCCGACATTCGAGCGAGGCAAGATATCAACAAGCTCATCGCCGCCTCGCAGTTCACCTCGGACGCAACGCTCCAGGCCACCCGATTTGCTGCCAGAGCCATGGGAACCTCTGTGGTGGCGCGCAGAATGCACTGGCTGAGGAGCTGGCCCGCTGACTGTCGCCACAAGTGGTGGCTAGCTGGGGCTCCAGTGACAGATAAGTCGCTCTTCGGTGAGGCCCTCAATCCCTACCTAATCGAGACTAAAGACAAACGCAAGGTCTTGCCAAACTCCACCAGGAAGGCACAGGCCAAGCCTCAGAACCCTACCCCGGCGTTCCCCAGGCGACAGTATAGGGCACCTTCCTATAACCAAAGCAGATCGCGGGCCTCGCCCCGTCAGACTCAGGGTCAGGACAGGGCCAATTCTAACCAGCAATCCAAGCGCCCTTTTCGGAAGGCAGGTGGTCGCCCCTTCCACCGCTACAAGTGGTGGATCAGACTTCTCCCATTGGGGGTCGCCTGCGTTTTTTCGCTAGGCGGTGGGAGGAGATTACTACGGACACTTGGGTTCGCGAGACCCTAACACTCGGACTCGCCTTAGATCTCCTCTCCACTCCCCCCGACTCCTTCATGAGGTGCTCCCAGTCCTCCAACCCGCAGAAATGGGCCCAGATGCTTGAAGCCATCCAGCATCTGCTGGAGATTGAGGCCGTCCAGCGGGTCCCGGAGGACCAGCGGGGGCAAGGATTCTATTCCAATTTGTTCCTCGTGGAGAAGTCGTCGGGTGGGTGGAGAGCGGTCTTGGACCTCAAGCACCTTAATAAGTTCTTGGTGTACAAGAAATTTAAGATGCATACTCTACAGTCCATATTGGACGGCATTCGTAAGGGTGACTTTATGTGCTCTATCGACCTCACTGAGGCATATTTGCATGTCCCAATTCGGCCTTCCCACCAAAAGTTCCTGTGATTCTCATATGACAACGAACACTATCAGTATTCGGCCCTGCCATTCGGCCTCTCCTCGGCACCCAGGGTCTTCACAAAGATTCTGGCCGCCCTTGCAGCTCACTTGAGGGCAGTGCCGATTCGAATACAGTGTTACCTCGACGACATCTTAATTCAGTCATCTTCCCTGGCCCGGGCAGAGCTGGACCTGCAGACCACCATGGACGTTCTGCAATACCACGGCTTCTCTCTCAACCTGGAGAAGAGCCACTTGATTCCCTCCACTCGCATCACTCACTTGGGGGCCATTGTGGACTCTCTGGAGTGCAGGGTGTATCTGTCGGAGGAAAGACAACTCAGTCTTTCTTCTCTGACCCAACAGGTTCTTGGACAGGGGCGGGTTCCACTGAACCTCCTGTCCTCCCTGTTGGGAAAGATGATATCCGCTATACATATAACACCTTGGGCACAACTGCACTCCAGAGACCTACAATGGTTTCTTTTGCCGTTTCAGCGGGCGAACAAGTCCAACTCATCGGCCAAGGTCCAGCTCCCGACGGCGGTCCGGCGGTCCCTGCATTGGTGGCAGTCCCCGGCGATCAGCAAGGGTTCCAGCTTCCTCGAGCCTCACCGGGTGATGGTAACATCGGATGCCAGCCTCTACGGGTGGGGCGCTCACACATCGTCTCACGTGGCACAGGGCACCTGGACCGCAGCGGAGTCAACGGCCAGCATCAACCTCCTGGAGCTACGAGCGGCGTCCCTGGGCCTCCGGCAATTCCAGCATCTTCTAACTGGGCAACACGTCCTCCTGTTGACGGACAACGTGACCACCAAAGCCCATGTCAACAGGCAAGGTGGGACTGTCTCGCGCCGCCTGCTCTCCGAGGCCAAGGAATTAGGCCTCTGGGCGGAACGGCACCTCCTCTCGCTCCGGGCGGAGCACATCTCGGGGGTGTCGAACCGCACAGCGGACTGGCTCAGCCGCCACGACGTCGACACGGCAGAGTGGGCCCTGCACCCAGACATTTTTCGGGAGCTGACTGCCCGGTTTGGCAACCCGGTGGTCGACCTCTTTGCGACCCAGCTGAATGCCAAGCTCCCGCGCTTCATCACGCGGTATCGGACACCTGGCGCGATGGACACGGACGCCCTCCGTTGCCCGTGGCCACGGGGCCTACTCTACGCATTTCCGCCCCTTCCACTCATTCCCCGAGTTATCAGGAAGATGCTAGACGAGCAGGCGGAACTGATCCTATTGGCCCCCCATTGGCCGCGACGGGTATGGTTCGCGGACCTCAAGTCGCTCTCGACCGGCCCATCCTGGAGGATCCCGCAGACCGCATCGTCGCTCTCCCAGGGGTCAGTTCAGCACCCGGATCCACAGTGGCTCCAACTGACCGCCTGGCGCTTGAGCGGCGCACGCTAACTCTTCACGGGGTCCCCGAGAGCATTATCCGAACTCTGCTCTCCTCACGCCGGGCCTCCACCATCCGCATCTACAACTCCACCTGGCGGACGTTTCACGATTGGTGTGTCAGCGCCGGCTTTAACCCGATCGACCTCTCGGTCATACAGGTCCTCCAATTTCTGCAAGCGGGCCTCAACAAGGGTCTCTCGCCCAGCACCTTGCGGCGACAGGTGGCAGCGCTCTCAACGGTCCTTTCCTGCCACTCTTCAGCGCCCTTGTCAACGCATCCCTTAATCGTTCGCTTCTTGAAGGCGGCGGTCAATATCTCGCCTCCCGTGGTACATAGGTACCCCACCTGGGACCTGCAGAAGGTTCTTCTGGCACTGACCGAGGCCCCCTACGAGCCCCTCTGGACAGTTTCGCTGCAGCACCTTACGCATAAGGTTGCATTTCTGGTAGCGATCACTTCAGCCCGGAGAATATCCGAACTGGCAGCCCTATCCGTCCGGGACGATCTCTGTATTTTTCATCCGGACCGGGTGGTGCTTCGCCTTGACCCCACATTCCTGCCCAAGGTCAATACATACTTCCACAGGGCGCAGGAAGTGGTTCTTCCTTCCTTCTGCTCTCCACCTACAACGCCGACCGAGCGCAAATGGCACGCTGTCGATGTCCGGCGGGCGATAAAAATCTACAATGTCCGCACGGCTGCATTCCGCCGCTCAGAGTCCTTGTTCGTGGGATTCCACGCCTCGTCCATGGGTCGCAAGGCTTCAGCGGTGATGGTCGGTCGCTGGATACGTGCAGTCATCGCGGACGTTTACCGACAGCAGGACCTGCCTCGTCTGCCACGTCTGACGGCGCACTCGACGCGCAGCGCTGCCACCACGGCAGCTTGGACTACTAATGCCTCCTTGGAGGAACTGTGCCGAGCGGCGACGTGGTCTTCTCTGTTGCCCTTTATTAGACATTATAAAGTAGACTCCTTTGCCTCGGCTGAGGCGGATTTTGGGCACAGGGTCTTGCAGACCATAGTTGCTCCTGACGAGGTCTACGATTCTGGTGACAACCCTCCCTAGGGGACGATACGGCTTTGGTATGTCCCAATCTTGGAGGCTAGCGCCACCCACTATGGAGAAAGGGCGTTGTTACTTACCTGAACGCCCATTCTCGTAGGGTGGCGCTAGCCTCCAAGTCCCTCCCTTTTTGGGTGTTGTACATACTGAAGGTGTGCGTGGGGGATAAACTATGGGTCTGACCTACTCCTTCGTCTCAAGAGGGGGATTATGGCACAGTGACAGCTTTTATATGAGGTCAGACTCAGTCCTGATTGGCTGATGGATGAGGTCATCCCAATCTTGGAGGCTAGCGCCACCCTACGAGAATGGGCGTTCAGGTAAGTAACAACGCCCTTTCTCAGTTACCTCTCTTCTTGGGGACTCAGAGAGAGCTACTATGCTTGGTGTGAACAGCACTTCCAGCCCCCCTGATAGTGGCTTGTTAGAAGTAAGCCAGAAGTAGATAGTGATCAACCAAATAATTTGGCTGATCACTATCAAACAACAGCACCTCTACTTCACAAAGAGCATATTTTCAGATGCATAACTCATGCCTTCAATGCTTTCTTAATTGGAAAGACTGACTCATCAGTATGCTCCTCAATTCCCAGCCTGCATATTGCAGCAAGCAGCAAGGAAGACCAGCATAAAGGAAATAGGCTAAATTTTCTCTGTACTGCAGGCATACTGTGAGCGCAATAGGTTGTGTTGAGGCAGGGCTCATTATATGAACTGGCCTTAAGATTGTCTCCAGATTTTTAAGCCCCCATTATTTGGGGGGGGGAGTTTCTAATACTCTAGTTATCTCAGTATTGCAAATCATTTCAGTTTTAAATAATATATAACATTAGGTCTGGGCAAAAGTTTTGAAAGACACTTTCTTTCAGTCATGGCTTTGATGAAGTACCCTTTCCATGTGGTTCTACTAGGTACTGAATGGAAACTACTGTATGACATTAAATTGGCTGCTTTATTTCCTTTTGTGTATAAATGCACATAGAATATCTTTCCATTGATTCAAAGCAGCTGCTGGAACCTAAGCAGACCAACTTAGTGCTCATGACTGGAAATGCTGAGATCTAGTGCTCACATTTTTGAGTCAAGATGCTGCCTCAAAGAGGATCATTCTACTTGGAGTTTAGGTGAAGGGAAATATGACAGTGCATCATATCATTCTATGATCTGCTGAACATCCTATGCTCAAAATACTGATTCCTTCATTAAGTTCAATCACAACCACTGCAAGTGCTGATTTAAATACAAGTAGACCCGGTCTTTTATATATATATATATATATATATATATATATATATATATATATATATATATATATATATATATATATATATATATATATATATATATATATATATATATATATATATATATATATATATATATATATATATATATATATATATATATATATATATATATATATATATATATATATATATATATATACCTCCAAAAGAGGCAAAAGGTCTTATTTTGGGGGGATATCTTCCACTGTCTCACTTTGTGGCAGTGGCACCAACAGCTCCGCCCAGCAGGAGCCACTGCTCCGCTGCCGCTCCTGCGAGGTGCCCCCAGCCTTCGTTTCACTGTCAGAGGCCTTCAGGAAAGGCCTCTACAGCCAAGAAACGAGCTCTGGATTGATGCGTCCAGTGCCCCTGGCCTCCGTTTCGCTGTCAGAGGCCTTTAGGAAAGCCTCTGCAGCCAAGAAACGAGCTCCAGATTGATGCGCGCAGTGCCCCCTGACTTCTGTTTCGCTGTCAGAAGTGCAATCAGAGCTCGTTTCTCAGCTGCAGAGGGCCAGCTTTTGCTGATTTGGGTCGATCTGCTGGATTGCATTAGATGAATTTATATAGTATACATTAGATTAGCCTATAAAGTGTTTTATTATTAGTCTATAAAGTGTCTGGATGAACCTAACATATAATTGCAATCATAAATGGTTAGTAAACCAAGTTTGAAGATTTAGTCTGAAGTACCATGTTGAACAAACTATGGTTAAATATGTATCTTGATATAATATAAGAATTACCTGATAATTAGTTTGTTCAACAAATTCTTGAGAGAATTTCCTTCACTAATATGTTACAAGAATCTGTTCTTTTCCCTGCCCAATGCACTTGTCTAGTTTTCTTTCTTTTGATAACCATAGCAGACACATCATAAGTAAACCTGCACTGCAGTTCAGCAGTTCAGCTGTTCAAATCTCACCAGGCTCAAGGTTGACTCAGCCTTCCATCCTTCCAAGGTGGGTAAAATGAGGACCCAGATTGTTGGGGGCAATATGCTGAACTCTGTAAACCGCTTAGCGGGGGCTGTAAAGCACTATGAAGCGGTATATAAGTAAAGTGCTATTGCTAAACCAAAAACTCAATCTCAGAAAAGAATGTACTTTTCAATCAAGAAAGTGTTATTGGTTTTTAATTACCACACCTGATGTTTGAATCACTTGATTCTGCCTAATACTAGAGTATTATATTATAGTAGAGTTACTTGATTTTGCCACTACTATAGTAGTGATAGATTATATTTAATGCATGCCATTTTTTGACATTGAGAGAAGGAGAAGAAGGGAGAAAAAACTAGCCCATCAGCTCTTTTTTAAGTAGCACACAGCCAACCAATTGTCCTTCAAGGAGCTTCCTTTAATTAATTACTATCTCTCCTTGCATGTAGAATGACCATATTGGCAGGAATTGATTATGAGGGCACTTGATTTAAAGGTAGAAAAACCCTTCAATTAAAATTCTTATTACTGACAACATAACAGTGTCCTGTTTAAATTCATCAATCTGAATATATACTTGAGGCCCAACGATAATTTTGTGCAAAAGAAAGAACCAGAACATTTTAATATCAATGATAATAATATCAAAAAATTGCCTCATTTTCATTTTATTTCAGGAAAAAAATCCATTCTTTACATCAATATCTGAGGTATTTAATGAGGAACTGACTTTACAATCCTATTGGGCATTAGACAAATATTTTGTAGAGCAGCGGCATGCTATATTAGTAGTATATTTTTACATTACATATGAGTTAACAATACTTCATCCTTATTAAACACCCCAATTAATTTCTTTCTACATTTGTAGCAAACAGATGATATTGTGATGATGAGTCCTGAGGGAGTAGGGCGGCATAGAAGAACTTCGAATAAATTGTTACTACCCATGTTTCCCCGAAAATAAGACAGGGTCTTATTTTCTTTTGACCCCTGAAATATGGCCTTGGCCTTATTATTGGGGGGAGCTTATTATTTTGGGGGTGCAGTAGGCAGCGAGTGTGAGACTGGATGTCCCATCACCACCGCCTCCCCTCCCTGTTCTTGGTGCCAGCCAAGCGGCTGGCCTGCCATCACCCCCTCGTGGAGCAGGACTCTGCAAGGCTTGTTGTGCCGTTGCATGCACAAACTGCAGGACTGCCGTGAGCTTCATCATACAGACACAGCTGACATCCTGCCGCTTGTGGCTGTGCCGGTATGTCGAGCCTTGCAGCAGCACTGCCGTTTGTGCATGCAATGGCACAACAAGCCTTGCAGAGTCCTGCTCCATGAGGCAGCGGCGGTGGCATGATGATGGGATGTGTTGGGCCGCAAGACCCGCGTCCTACCTGACACTTGTAGCTCCATCACATTCCTCAGCATTGTGTCCAGGGAAGCCCATTGCAAAAGAAAACTTCTCCCGAATTCAAGAGAAACTTCTCATGAGTTCGAGAAGTTTGACTGAACTCGTGAGAAGTTTTTTTTTACAATGGGCTTCCTTCCCTGGACACAACGCCGAGGAACGCGATGGAGCTACAAGTGTCAGGTAGGACGCACATCTCACGGTTGGACACAACTTGGGGGTAGCAGGTGGGGTAGGGCAGGGTGGAGTGGGCCACGAGACACGCGTCCTACCTGACACTTGTAGCTCCATTGCGTTCCTCGGTGTTGTGTCCAGGGAAGGAAGCCTATTGTAAAAGAAAATTTCTCGCAAGTTCAATCAAACTTCTCGAACTCATGAGAAGTTTTCTGTTACAACGTGCTTCCCTGGACACAACACGGAGGAACGCGATGGAGCTACAAGTGTCAGGTAAGATGCGCATCTCACGGTGGGGCTCAATTTGGGGGTGGCAGGTGGGGCAGGGCGGGGTGGGGTGGGGTAGGTTGTGAGATGCACATTCTACCTGGGACTTGTAGGTCCGTCGCATTCCTCGGCATTGTGTCCAGGGAAGCCTATTGAAAAAGAAAACTTCTCGTGAGTTCAATCAAACTTCTTGAACTCGCGAGAAGATTTCTGTTACAACGTGCTTCCCTGGACACAACACTGAGGAATGCGACAGAGCTACAAGTGTCAGGTAGGACACGCGTCTCCCGGTGGGATGCAATTTGGGGGTGGCAGGTGGGGCGGGGCAGGGTGGGCTGCGAGACGCATGTCTCAGCGGCTGCAGCTTCCGTGGAAGCGGGCATGGCGGTGGCATTTCCAAAAGTAGCCTGGGAAAACCTAAAACCCATACATTTATTGTATGGGTTTTTAAATTGTGGTTTTTAATGTTTTTAAATGTTTTAATATCTATTGTTTTTAATGCTTTTTATATTTGTTGTTGCATGTAAATTTTTACTGTTGTGAGCCGCCCAGAGTCTCTGTGGAGTGGGCGGCATACAAATGCAACTAATAAATAATAAATAAATAAATAAATAAAAACCTGGGCAACTTGTCACTTGTGCTGTATCTCTCTCTCCCGACCAAAAGAGTGCCCGCCGCAAAAAGAGCAGCTCCCGGCCAGGAGAGAGAGAGAGCACAACCGAGAGGCGGGCACGTGCAGGCAGTTTTACCAACTCCCTCTGCTGCGGCATTGTGCACACTCCACAGGACTGGCTCACCTCCTCTGGACTCTGCCTCCTGCGGCATTTTGAAATGCACTCCTGCCTGGGCGGAGAAGGAGGAGGTGAGGCAGGGATCGAGGCTCCCAAGGGGAGGAGAGCCCCTGCCCCCCCATCCACCAGCAAGACACAGAAGGGCCCTTCCAGCCGCCCGCCCCAGGATCCGCCTCCCTGCACCTCTGGCTCAGTGGGCGACTCCCTCGGTGGGCTCCGTAGCGGGGCCCTCCCACCACCTCGGCTCTTTCTCGCCACACCACATAGCTGGGCATGAGTTCAATCGCTGGGTGAGTTGCTGCTACTGCCGCCGCCTTCTCTCTCTCTGAGAAAAGGGTGGGGGCTTGGAAATGGGCAAGAGTGGGTGGCGAGCAACGTGCCTTGGTAAGGGCGTGTGGGGTACATGGGGCATGTTCCCCCTTTCCCCGGAAAGTAGTTGGGGGGGATTATTTGGGGGGGCTTATTTCAGCACATGCGTTGAAAAGCCTAATTGGCCTTATTATGGGGACATGTCTTATTGTCGGGGAAACACAGTATTTTTTGTAGTTTTTTTAGATTTTTGGTCAAAGGAAGGGTTGAAGTGAACAATGTTAATGTGATGCTTAGGAACAAACAGTGAAATGAATTGCCTCCTTAATAAGGAAACTAAAATGAGTCACAGAAGAGCCATCCTATTCACTTTTGATGGGTGTTAAATCCAGGACATTGTGGATAAATAAAATGGTAAAAATAATTCAAGTAGAACTGATGCCCATGATTATAGCAAAGGCACAAGGTTCCATTGCACATATAATTATGTAGTAGTTCCAAAACAAACAGATTAATCAGGTTACATCTTCACATTATAAGGAAAGAGTGCATATTATTTCTTCAATACACAAAGCATTTTTAAATGGTCCTCTTCTTTTCCTTTTTTCCTCTTTCATATGTGCATGCACACCAACACAGAGACACATACAACACACAGAGTACAAAATCTAGAATTCCTCCAATCTGTTATTGAACTTCCTGTTTAACGAATGTACTGTAGTTGTCATTTTAGATTGCACAGTCCTAATCATCGTATTCTAGGGTGGAGAAGACTCACTTCTCAGGTTAATGCCAGCTCATAATTGCTGCTTAAATTGAGTTTTCATACTTCAGATACCAGTGAGAGGTTATGCAAACTCTTATGCTTATGTCTTAGAATTTTAAAAGTACTTGGTATAATGGTTGATATCGCTAGATTGTATATTAGACACATTCAAGGTGCAACCCTCTATCATACCTCTATTCTATTCAAGAAGTTGAATATGAATAATGTACTGCTTAGACAGATTTCCAGTTCCTTAATAAAAATGCTAAGTAACATTTGGATTAACGGCTATCTTTATAGTACTCTACTGAACACCTGACCCAAATTTAAAATAAAGTCAATTCATTTATTTCTTCAAAATAAAGTCAAATCATAAATCAAATTCATTTGATTTATGATTTATCATAACCAAATAAACCTGAGCATCTTATCAACTGAACGTCCAGTGAGATCGCACAGGGTCGGCCTTCTCCAGGTCCCATCAGCTAGACAATGTCGGCTGGCGGAAGGGGGAGGGCCTTCTCTGTAGAGGCTCCGACTCTTTGGAACCAACTACCTCCCAAGATCCGTACTACCCCCCACCTTACTGGCCTTACGGAAAGCAGTTAAGATCTGGCTTTTCTGGCAGGCCTGGGGCCAATGACCCTAAGATGTGGTCTTGTTAGATCTGCCTATGTATGCATGTGTGAGTGAAAGTTCTTTTTTAAATATTGATAGCATTTTAACATGTTTTTTAAATTGCTTTTATTGATTATATGTTTCTATACCTGCTGTTAGCCGCCCAGAGTTCCCCCGGGAGTTGGGCAGCATAGAAATTTTAATAAATAAATAAATAGCCAAGATAGAGAGCGTAGAAGGGGTATTTCAATAAGTATTTTGATCTGTTATTCAGTTTCTCTGACTACTCTACCTTATTTCACTTCCAAAATTTCTACTTCAGGCATGATCTAAGCCTCATTTCTATCCAATGAGATTGGATAGAAAATCATTATAAACCAGATGTTGGTTGTATTTCTCCTCTTAGCATTGCATTTATTTTTATTTCAAGGTTAATCTTCCCCAGCCTGTGCTCTACACATTCATTTCAATAGGTTAAGTTGGGAGGTCTGGTAAAAGAGTAATAATTCTTGAGCAACTAACCTGGAATGGAATGCTATCAATTTACAAGCCCAGCTATGTTATTTTGTTATTTTGATCTCTTGAAAATAAGGCTGACCTTGTCATCATCCCTTGAAATGAAAGTTTACATTTAACATGTAAACTATAAACTAAAATTAAACTATATGTATATGTATATGTATATATGTACCCTGTTTCCCCGAAAATAAGACCCAACCAGAAAATAAGTCCTAGCATGATTTTTCAGGATGTACATAATATAAGCCCTATCCCAAAAATTAGCCCCAGTTAAGATTGTCAGCCAGATGGACACATTTAGTACTGTATTTCCCCCAAAATAAGACCTAACTGGAAAATAAGCCCTAATGCATTTTTTTGGGCAAAAATTAATATAAGACCAGGTTTTAATTTTAGGGAAACATGGGTATATATGCATATGCATATGTGCATGTACACAGTGTTATCCTATTCAGGTTTCTTCACATCTTATGTTAGATGCACAGTATTCTCACATCCTTTGCCAAGCTCATTGGGATACATAGCATACTCCACAGTTCTTGGTCCACAACTCCGTATCCCTCCATTTAAGGTTCGTGTTTTTCAGATCTTCCTGAAATGTTTGGCACCAGGTTTTCTTTGGCCTTCCTCGTTTTGTCCAACCATTTTGGTAGTATCCAATTGATTGCAGTCTTTGCTGGATGTTGCTCATTCATGTGCAGCGCATGTTCAGCAAAGAGCATTCTTCATTCACAGTAATCTGAGGTCTACTTACAAGTTAATCTTATTTAGTTAAATTAGAATTGCTGCTAAATAACTTTGTTTAGGGTTGCAGCTTGAATCATGTTCACCTATTTTACTTTTTCATTCCTGATACCCAGCCTGTACTTCACAGCACATGTTTTCTCAATCTTTTCTTCTTTTTCCCTTCTGTCTAGCTCTCTGTTCTTTTTCCTCACTGATAACTTTCATGTTATAAAACTTTAAGAACGGGGGGGGGGGGAATTGGAGCAGTCCCATAGGGGCAGTCTGTCTTAAGGTTGGAAATCCAGTTGCAGTCTTGCCTGACCATAGAACATATTTTATTCTGTTTTATTCAATTCTGTTCTGTTCATTGTACCATTGTGGCTGTAATAAGACCCTCAGAGCAGTTTTAATATTAACGTTCATTAAAAACACAGAGAGATGCCCAGTATCAGCTCACGGTAATTAAAACTGATCCAACGTCCTAGATTTCTAGCACAGAATGCAGGCTGGTGTGATGACAGAACCATGAATAAATCAGGTATGACATTGTCTGCTATCAATTATTCTGTAATTCATTCTTGGGTTTCTATGTGTTACAGGACACTGGAGGACTGATAGTGTAAAAAACAGACCAGAATAGGAATGACTCTTCTTGTAATGGAAGGGAAATTAACTGAAGAAATGTGAGATGGGGCAGTAGCACAGATGGAACTTGACATAAAAATCTTATTTATGGCTCTGGAGTTTAATGGGGCGCACAGCCACACAATGGTGCAGAGGATTTTAGTCTGTAGGCCAGGAGCATATTTACTTGGATTGAATGTATCTATGTGTAACTGACAGGACTTAGTGTATAAATTATATTTAAAAGTCATATCCCACCAATTCCTTTAAACCAAAATTCAGAATACAAGTTAATTCTCCAGCTTTATTTTAAGAAGTAGCTTTTGCAAGACACGGTAAAAGAGATATATTTTCATAAATATAATCTGTCGAATTAACACTATCAAAATGTACATGTTCTTCTTATCAGAGCTACGCAGTGTGTGTGTAAGAAAGTTAAGTGTGGCAAATCAGCAAAGAGAAAATAGCATCTAATTTATCCTGCGGCAAGAATGTTCCCCTTTTCACGCAGGGATTACAGATCCCATCTAAGAGATAAATGTAGATACAATTATCTTTGTCCAAAAGGAAGCAGATGGAATAGATCTCATATAAAGTCTCATATAATTGTAGGAATTTTTTTTCTGATCCTGCACTTAACTGCCCAAATTGAATTACTGTCATTAATGTACAACACACATATGGACTGAGTAACCTTGAAGGGATGGCATAATATAAAATGGTATTATCAATCATGAATGAAGTCTGACATGTACTTTATCACTCAGCAATTTATTATTATTAGCTTTTTGTGCAAAAAGCAAGATACAGGCTTCCTGCTACTTCAGCTTGAGCTCACTAAAAATAATATTTAAGAATGTCTTCTAGTTTTTTACACTAAAATAGCATTCTGTACACATTCAGGTGGTTCCCTCCCAAAAAACTGTATATTTATTTCTGATTAGAAGTAAATGTAACATCACTAAGTGCTAAAATACTTTCCCCCCTCAGGGTAAAAAAAAAGATAAATCTGAAATCTTTCTTACCTGTGAAACCAAGTAGACACAAGCACTTAGTCTGTGGTTGCAACTTTGATTGGCTTATATCAATACAAGTAGCTCCAGGGTGGCAATTGGCTGGATAAATTAAGCAGGGATTTTCTACAAATTGGCAGAATTGTCCAGTCCATCCAGGAGCACAGAGGCACTAAAGAGAAGGAAATAATTTGGTTGAATAACTTACCTGATATTATAGGTTAAAGAAGGAACAAAGGTTAATTGAACTAGGATGTTCATGTAGACAATTAATAACCATCATGCCTGCTTAAATTTATTACATAGGAATATTACTGACAGATGACAAACTGTGTTAGCAGCTCACTGAAATATGATTTAGATAAAAAAATATTAAAATATAAAATATTATAAAATATTAAATATATTTCCAAGGCATTAAATTCCAGAAGACAGTTTAGGATTTCATTCTCAGCATAGATGATTAAAGATAAAACTTATGCCTTGATCTTGGCTTCACTCTTGTAAATTTCATGGATGCATCCATGCTGCTATCTTGGCAACATTATCAAAATTGTTTGATATGACTATATTCTAGGATACTTTAAAATTTCCCAGATTATTTATAAATCTTATAGTCCTTATGCTGCAGATGGTTCCCCAGTCAAGAATTAACTACCGTATTTTTCGGAGTATAAGATGCACCAGAGTATAAGACGCACCTTAGTTTTGGGGGAGGAAAATAGGGGAAAACAATCTGCCTACCAGGTATTCATCTGGCTAGCATCCTTAGTCTGGTCAGCTTCAGCACATTATTTTTATCCCCTGGTAGCACATTATTTTTATCCCCTGATAAAAAAACCTTCTTCGGAGAGAGTAACAATGAAAGAGCATGCAAGCCAGTAAAAGCTGGGAAGATCATTAGCACCTAGTTAGGGCTAGAAAAAAACTTATTCAGAGCAAGTAGAGCAATGAAAAAAAATTCTGCAAAGACTTAGGGCTGGAAAAACATTCTTCTGAGAGAGTAACAATGAAAGAGCCTGCAAGCTGGTAAGAGCTGGGAAGATAGTTAGCACCTGGTTAGGGCTAGAAAAAAACTTATTCAGAGCAGCTTCAGCACATTATTTTATCCCCTGGTTAGGACTTAAAAAAACCTTCTTCTGAGAGAATAACAATGAAAGAACCTGCAAGCCAGTAAGAGCTGGGAAGATAGTTATCACCTGGTTAGGGCTAGAAAAAAACTTACTCGGAGCAAGTAGAGCAATGAAAAAAAATTCTGCAAAAACTTAGGGCTGGAAAAACATTCTTTGGAGAGAGTAACAATGAAAAAGTCTGCAAGGTAAGAGCTGGGAAGATCTGTTAGCACCTAGTTAGGGCTGGAAAAAAAAGCTACATTCGAAGTATAAGACGCACCCAAATTTTCAGCCACTTTTAGGGAGGAAAAAGGTGCGTCTTATACTCCAAAAAATATGGTAATTCAACCTGCTTAACTCTTTAATATTAGCTAAGGTTGACTAGCTGGGCTAAAACATTCCTCTAATGAAATTCAGCTCATGATGAATACATAATAGGGATTTTCTTAGCAACGATATGTGAATGATTTAGCATTGCTTTCTTGAGGGTTTTTTTTTTTACTTTCCAATTTATTGCCTAATATGTCCTGGAAGATTCCAATCTATGAACTGACCAGGTCCAATTCTGCTTTCCATTTTGAAATCACTTGGGATTACAGAATTTTCAACATAAATTTTATTGTGTGCTGTAATTTAAACTTGTATGTTGTGATCTTTACATTATCTCATTCCAAATCTATCCAAATTCACTGAGAAACTTTTAAAGCAAGCATCAGAATTTATTCTAGGTTATATGATATGTGCATAGTCTGGAAATGGCATCTCACTGTGTGAATGCACTGTGATATAAATTCAAATTTAATTTCAGCAACTTTACATAACTCCTTGTTGATGCATCACTTGTCAAATTTTCACATTTTTCCCTCTTAACATTTGGAGAGTAAAATGACAGATCACAGAAAATAATTGTTTTCAGTTTCTTATAAAAACTCTTATTAATTCCCAGTGGGCATATTTTGGGACTTACCATGGGTCTACCATAGCTTTTTAATTGCCATATTAAATTTTTAATTACCATTTCCAAAATTTGACTAGGCCCATTTTTATTTCCTATGTGATTTCTGATCTTTTGTTTATATTTTTATTATGCCGGAAATTGAATTAAATTATTCCCTATATTTTGCCATGGTTAGATTTTAGGATTTATTAAATTTTGATACATCAAGTTATAATTTTCTCTGGGAACCATGGCTAGTAAGTAGTTCAGGAAAAAATGGAAGGGGAAAGTTTGACTTGGTTAAAAGTAGAAATGATGCAGTAACAATTTTATTCTGCAAAGCTGTATATGAACAGAACTCATTGCTCTTCCTATCACTTGTTTTTAATCAGACATAAATCTCAATATCCTTTTGTAAGGAGGATGGGTTGGCATCACACCAAAAAAGTTACATATATTTATTTGATATGTGTTTGGCAAAGCGCCAGGAGGCAGTTGCCAAAATCTAACTTCAGTATGAAATAGGCATTAATGTAACACTTCTGATCTTTGTCTTAAGGTGTCTGTCTTTTTTTAAAAATAAGAAGATGGATCTCAAAGAAGCCTTTTTTTGGTATATTCCACTGAGAATTTAGCCTGAAGGAATGGAACTTTGAATCAAGGGTGAATAGAAATGTTAAAAAGAACCAAATTAAAAGGACAGTAAAGCACTTATCATCTTTACTAAGGTGCAGCAAAATTTGACATCTTGTTGCAAGGCTGAAATGCTATTGGTGAGTAAGAAAAACAAAAAGAAACAGAAAAAGAAAACAACCTACAATCTATTAATCAAATGGTACTGTAGGAAGTTAGCACCCACCCCTCTCCTAGAAAAATGAAATATCCTAGGAAATATTAAAAGGCAGAATATTCTATATATCCCCTGAAACATGTTTTTAGGCAGACAAAAGACTCACTCTTTTGTCTGCCTAAAACAGCCCCCACCAATGTGCCAGCTCACTAAGTAGCCCCCACTTTTGTTAACGGGCCATTAAGGACTGGGCCCAGAAACAGTCTTCTACATAACAAATAACCATATTAGGAATTGCCCACAGCCCTTTCATTACACCACATGGGACCTGGGAAGATTACATCAGTCCTGGGACTCAGGACAGCCCACAAGAGTTGCCCCAGCATGCCTCTGGGAGTCTGACAGCCAATGGGATATATTTCTGTACAGGAAAAAGAAACTCTTAGGGCGGGGCCCAAGAGAGGGCATAAAAGAAGGAAATTTCAGCAGCTCGACCCTTCTTCCTCTGGACCCAACATCTGAAAACATGTGATCCACCTTTTCTGTACAGGGGCTCCTGCCATGTGCTCTCTGTTCTCCATTAAACCTTCTTTCCAAGCAACTTCCATGAATCCAGTGTCTTTTTCCCCACTTGGAACTGAACCCAGAAGGATATTCCTTACAACAGTACAAAACCCATTCTTTAACCCAAAAAGGGGTTTGAAACTAACTGCAACTCATTTACTGTAAGTCATTTAGTTTAATATAATAAGAGGAAAGACAGCTACTTTTATTTATTGTAACAAATACGTTATAAAGTATTCATACGTATTTTACAATTGGAACAGTTTTAAAAATATTACACTCTAGAAGAGACTTGCTATCCAAGTTGTTCTTCAAATCTTATGAGATATGTTGTGCACATCTCTATGTGTGCACATTTGCATTGGATAATATCAACAATACATTTTAATTTTTTTACAAATAGCAATTATGGCTTCTGTAATTTTGGACCAGGGCTATATTTGTGGAATCATAAGGTAATTATCAACTGTCAAAATATCTACCTTTCTCATAGGTCAAAGCACAAAATAACAGAATAATAAAAAGGAAAAAATAGTAATAGAATAGTAACATTATTCAAACCTGTGAAAGCTTATCATTGGTTTTTCTTAGTTTTCTCAAGAAATTATTATCATGCTGTTAAGTTATTATATCTCAGAGAAGCAGTTTGGTCTAGTGGTTAAGGCAGAGGTCTTCAAACTTGGCAACTTTAAGACTTGTGGACTTCAACTCCCAGAATTCTCCAGCCAGCATGGAGAATTTCATGGCTGGCTGGAGAATTCTGGGAGTTGAAGTCCACAAGTCTTAAAGTTACCAAGTTTGGGGACCCCTGGGTTAAGGCATTGAAGTGGTATCAGACTAGAAACTGGGAGACCGGGAGTTCTAGTCCCATTTTAGGCATAAAGCCAACTGGGTGACCTTGGGTCAGTCCCTTTCTCTCCGCCCTCAGAAGAAGACAAGGGCAAACCATTTCTGAAAAACCTTGCCAAGAAAAATTCAGGGACTAATCAGGAAGTTGTCAGGAGTCAATGCTGTCCGAAGGTGCATGCATGCACGCACATACATATACACACACACGAGACCCCTTAAAGAATAAAAAAAATCACAAAACAAATTGTCCAGTTTCTTAAACTGAAGAAAGTCGTTAAATCCAATTCAAAGCCATCTGTTGGCTTGAAGTGAATATATGCTAACCTTTCCCTCCGTGCCCACTTTGCTATCAGGTTAAGCAAGGTTTATTCAATTAGAAGTACTAGTGAGGAATACCACCCTTCCTCTGAGACCAGGGGGGAGGTATATGGATTTGTACAGTATTGGAAAGATGCTTAATTCAATTTTCTGCAAAGCAGAACCTGCAATCCAAATTTAGGATTAGCTGATAGAAAGGAAGGGTTATCATGCCCTGGTGTGTGTGTGTGTGTGTTTTCATATTGGGCAGCTGGGCAATTCATCTGTTGAAGTCTGCTTCCCAATTGGCCTGTCCAGTATTAGAGCTGGAGGAAAGTTGTCAGGAATTGTTTATTTTCCTTAACAAATTCATCTAACAGCCATCTGGCAGCTCTGTTCTTGCTGCACCTGCTGATCTCCTGCTGCACTTCCCCATAATCTGAGTAACTGAAATGGTAATGATATAATTGTTGTATTTTTATTTATTTATTTATTTTTTACAGAGGCCACAGAAACTATACAGTTGTCAAAAATGGAATTGGCTTTCTCTTCTTCTAAGAAAAAAGACAGCACAAAGGTTTCTAGGGAGGTTTGGGACATTTTACACCTTTTAGATCTGCTCAATTACATTGGCCCTTGTAATGAATGGATGCATGCATTTAGCATCCTTTGGGGCAGGAACAGTGAAGGTAGGTTGGATACCCAAATTTTTTTGTGACATGCCATACCAGCTGTCAATTTGTCTGCCCCTCCTCTGCCAAATTCAGGTAGAGTAACAATAGCCATGGGCTGATTTCTTGCTTCTTCGCCTTCTTTGTCTAAAACTTCATGTATTTAGTTTGATTTCAAAAGAGGGTGAATAAAAGATGGCTTACTACAATGAAATGTCCTGCTAATTAAATACTAGCAATTAGAATCAAGTAGCATAGGAAATAATTTGTTGTGTTTCTGGTCTATTACTCATTATTGTGGTTGAAATAAACTTTTCTTTTTACCCATCAATTTTTTTTAAAAAAATCCTGAAAGTACCGATAGGAGAGAATATTTATAGCTCAGGATTGAACTGTGGGGTCCTTAGAGCTCTTTGAGCATGATGGTTTTCTTGCAGACATTTCATTACCAAACTAGATAACACCATCAGTGCTTCAAGGAAGTGGGATTTGCTCTTATTTTCATATACTCGTGACTTACCCTGTCAGTGATGGTGAGAATGTTCTTTGTGGTTCCTTGATTAGGCAGTTGTTTAGAGCTCACAAAACATTCCCACCAGCGCTGACAGGGCAAGCCACAAGCCTATAAAAATAAGAGCAAACCCCACTCCCTTCAACAACCCCACAATCCTGAAAGTTGCACAAACAGTAAAAACAGACATAATCTTCAGGTTGGGCAGGCTTGATTCCTGTCCTAACCTTGCAATATTCCTTGAAAGAATCCCCAAAATACCTTTCTCAGTGCTTTCTTTTGACTTCCCAGTTTAGCCTATTGTCCTGCTATTCTCTGGGATACATTTATCCGTGTGCTAAAGAGGACTGATCTGCTCAGGTTTTATGCTCAGACAAGACTAACTAGATTGTCTCACTTGTTGAATAAGAACATTCCTTATCCTGAAATGGAAAAAAGGAATAATCTTTCCATATCAGCCCTGGAGTAGGCTAACCATTTTCTGAAAATAAATCCAAGTAGTAATGTAGAACATATTTTAAAAATGACATGCTATTTATTTTAGGCTTTGATATGTTTAGCAATGAGATTCTCTCTGTTGGGTCAAATTTTTTTGCCAGCTGCTTATCCTTCTTTATATTTAAAACTTGCAAAAACAGAGAATATTTGGATCTCAGCATCATTTTATGATGACTTTGAAATCCCAAATCATATAGCATGCAATAGATTCTGTAAACTGCACAATCAACCCTAAAATGTTACCTTTCTAGGCAATTCCTACAGGGAGTGTTACTTGCCTTTTGTCACAGAAAACAGGCTAATTACTGCTAGTGAATGAATATGGAAGTGACTTTTAGCAGCAAGTTCAAAGAAATACAGGAGGAAAATTTATCAGCAATGATACATATTGCTTGTACCGTGGATGGGCACATAACAATCATAGGGTGGGGGTGGAGGCACTTTAAAAATAGAACCTATTGTTTGTTTTGTATACATGAAAGCAATAATTTGAAACTTACAAACAACTAAAAGATGTTTCCTCTTCCATCCTACTATCTAGAAATGTCTTCACACTAATGGTATGATTCTAACAAATTGAGTGTGCTAAGTAATATGCTGAATACATTCATTATTTTTGGGGGATTTAAGAACCTGGAAAAAATTTTTTGATTAACCTGGCACAAAAAACTTTGAGAGATCATTGTATGTAATGTTTCATTAAATGTGTATTGGTAACTTAACTTCTAAAAGGTTTGCACACTTAGCTTAATTGTTTTTCCACTGAAAAAAAAATGGGGAATATGTCAATGAAGATTCAATCATCCAGACCAAAGGTTTCTAAAGTTTGAATCATGGCAACTGGACCAAGCTTTGTAAATTTGCACTGACTGATGAAATTGTTTGGACGAGCAATGAAATGTCTCAGATTTACAAAGTGTGGTCCAGTTGCCATGATTTAACCTTTAGACACCTTTAGCTTGGATGATTGATTCTTCATTGACATATTGCAAGCCCTTTTGGGGGGAGAAAGCCCTAAAGTTGATTTGGCAAGAGTTGGTACATTCCAACAACTCTCTGACTCTCTGCCTAACTAATTTTGCTCTGATTGATGAAATTGCTTCGATGAGCAACAAAACAACTCAGATTTGCAAAGTTTGGTCTAGTTGCCCTGATCCAACCTTTAGACAACAGTGAGCAATGTTATCTCCTT
Organism: Diadophis punctatus similis; assembly: GCA_023053685.1. Taxonomy (NCBI): domain Eukaryota; kingdom Metazoa; phylum Chordata; class Lepidosauria; order Squamata; family Dipsadidae; genus Diadophis; species Diadophis punctatus. The sequence continues at coordinate 129,518,963 of JALIGW010000001.1, read as the reverse complement.
TCCTTGGCAATTTGCTGACATTTTATGGCCTCCTTTTAGGTCTTTAACCAGCAGAAAACATTTATAACTCTATCTATGGTTGAGATGAAGAAGCCTTATCAATTTCCTTGTGCCTAAGTCTTTTATTCAATAGTAAAATATACTTGGGACATAACATGGCCCCAGAACAACGGCACCTTTCAGTCTTTATAAGATCAAATAATTTGGCTTTTTGGTCAGTTTTCATCCAATCTACTGGCTACAATGACACAGAATGGTGGAAGGATATATATGCTCAGACAAGGCCAGCCAGGGGTGGGATTCTACTGGTTTGAACCGGTTCGGGCAAACCGGTTGCTTTGATGATCTGCTGGGAGCGAACGGGTTCGCTCCGATGATCAGGTGGGCCCACCTACCCGCCCCTGCGCTTTACTGACTTATATCTTCTCAGCTGATTTGCATGACAGAGCGGATTGCTGGACCTCAGCTGTGTTTCTTTCCAGCAGTAGCGCGGAAGGTAAGTTTTCGTAAAACTGCGCACACGCGCACAGCGCGCAATCACCGAACCAGTTGTTAAACCAGCAGGATCCCACCACTGAGGCCAGCTAGATATATCTTCCAGGGAAGATTCAAAATTTATGAAAACATCCCATTTTGTCAAGCTGTTTTAAAAAGAATTTGTACTTTGCTTGCCCTTATACATTCTTTTGCTGTAATTTATTATTATTTTTCCTCTTTCGGTATAAATATTTATAAGCTTTTTTCCCGAAAACAGTAACATTTTAAAATAAATTTGAAAGGCATAGGGGGGGAATTCAAGGAGGACAGTTCTGTGTTTTAATCTCTTAAGATAAGTTCATCTTGAAGGCATTTTGCAGAAAAGAACTCCTTTGGGCATTATTGCACCCAGATACAGTATGCTATTAATTTCAGCATTTTTGCACCTTCTTTCCTCATAAATCATACAGTAGGCAGATTATAAATGAAATGATATATTACGGGCAAGAAAACTTTTTTAGGAATCAAACGAATAAGCATAAAAGAATTAGAAAAAATGTATTTAAAGTAACAGGGCCTGTTTAGGGCCTTGTTTAAGAAGGACTTCCCTTAAGATTCTCTTCCAGAGCCAAGGTACCACAACCGAATCGTTTTACAGTTTTGTAACATGACATTTCCACCAAATAGCCCCCTACGAGACAAGAAGCATATTCAGTACTGTACGGTTTACTTTAACGATAAAAGAAAATAAAATATGATTAAGTTTTAAGCAAAGACAATCTGTCAAGATTAACTTCAAAGGACAATGGCATTTACAGTTTTACAGCTGTTGAGAAACACACTGAAGTTCATCAGTACCGGGCATTGCAATAACAATTGGTAAATCAATATTAACTCATAAATGTTAATGCAGCAGGATTTTGTGAAATTGGTAGATCTTTCAGGGTTAGGGTCTGTTTACTAGTGTAAGGATTTGTTTTCCCGTGGTTTCTCAACTGAGATTTAATTTTTTTTCTCTAAGCAGTAGCCAGCAGTATCTTTTAAAATCCTCTCAAATCCTTCTCAAAAACATTCTTGCTAATAACATCCCAAAAAGGATGGCAATTTGTTCATTATTACAAGAGGCAGGGTGCCTTATGTGCTCCCGTATTAGCTCTGCATCGAACTTCTGAAGATAACTTGACGAATGGATTTCCATTTTAGCAGTTCAATTTAATAGGCTATTTACCATTTGCCGTATCACATTTTAATTTCTCACTTTTAAAGATTTTTTCTCTCTCTCTCTCTTAAGACACTTTATATTTGCCCCTCGGCTGTGCAATTTGAAGATTACTTACAGAATGATGAAGAAATGCTATCTCTTAAGATGAGAGCAGTCAAGGAACATTAGCCTACCCTTTTGCCCTGTGACATTAGGAAGAATATATCTCATGAGCTAAGGCTTTTACAGATTTCTCTCAAATTGTTTCCCACTCCTTTTGACAGAGGCATTTAGGGACATCCATCCAGGGGTGAAATCCTCCCGGTTCGCCCGGGCCAGTCCTTCGGCGTATAGCCGATGGAACTGGCAGCGGTCACGGCGTGGAGCTTCTCCTGCCCGCTTTCCTGGCCCGGCTGAACACAATCACCGCTTTCCCGGCCCGGCTGACCACAATCATTCGGGTTATTTTTCCCTCTGTGCATGCGCGCGCATGCACAGAGGGAAAAATAACCCAAATGGCGGCGTTCAGCCGGGCCGGGAAAGCGGGCGGGAGAAGCTCCGCGCCGCGACCGCCACCAGTTCCATCGGAACCGGGAGGATTTCACCCCTGCATCCATCCATTTAAAGGAATGATAAGATGTTTGGCCTTCCACAATCTGACACATCCATATACCAATTCATGTAAGGTTGTGGTCTAATAAAGTTTTGTTTCTTGCAAATTAGGAAAAAAAAATAGACTTTTCCTTGAATCTGAAGAGAATTATGCCAGTTTAAGCTATACGTCTTCCAATAATCTTTTTCTTTCACAGCAATAAAGCTGGCAAATGATGCTGACCTCAGTGATTTAATGTGAGACATTTAGGCCATTTCCCTGGCTTACTTTCCCATCTTACCAAGCATCTCATTCCAGTCTAAAAAAACAACCACTAATTCAGATTAAAGAAAAGAACATAAGTACTTTTGTTTCCACATGGAAACCGCTTCTGAATTTCGTGCTTGAGGTGGAAAAGAATGTAACTTTGACTTTGGGTTTTATAGATTAGATTGATGGATCTTTACAGAAATGACTTGTTCATACTATTATGGAAAAGCAGAAAGCTGTGATTTGATGCTAATGCCTTATTCTACTGCTACAGAGAGAGTCGGAAGTCAATGCTTCTTTTTCTTTTCTTTTTCCTAACTTTCCTCACTTTTCTTTCCCCTTTCCCCTCCCCCCTCCCTGCTCTTTTATTTACTTTTGTATTTTGTATTTTATAACACTTAATAACTTAATAAAAATGTTTTTAAAAAAAACAACCACCACTGAACACTCCCTTTAATTTGTGGTGAGGTAGAATTGGACTCAGCGATGAAAAATACTTACCTTCTCTACCGGTTTGGAAGCGCGTGTGCGCGCCACCGTTGCGCACACTTTTTCACCCTCTGCACATGCGTAGAAGGCTTTGCGCATGCGCAGAGGGTTAAAAACAAGAAAATGGCAATGTCTGGGTGGACAGAGCCTTGTGCTGCCGCTGCTACCGGTTCTCCGAACCACCATTGGCCGCCATTACCGGTACGCCCAAACCGGGGCATACCCGTAGGATTTCACCACTGATTTGACTAAAAGATGATAGGTGGTCACGAGAGAATCTCCCCTGCTTTCTTGCTTCATGTAATCCCTTCTCTGCACCTGTCAGTCATGCTATTTCTTCCGAAAAGCACTAAACTCTTAAACAGCCTAGGTAATAGGCCACAAGCATGATAAGTGAGTGAATTTTTCCCTCAGCCAGGGCTGAAGAACTGTCTGATCTGGTACTGAAAGATGAAGGAATACATTTCCGACTCCTTGTGGTACCCAGAGTTATTTTTTACTCATGACTTCTGAACAAGTTATTTTTAAGCAACAAGAGGGCTGTTTGTTACACTCATGTTTGTAAGACCTGACAAAACCTACAGAAAACTCCAAGCACAGCAGATGCATTTAAGGAAGATAAGCCTCCAATTGTTTCCTCCACATCATTTGAATAGGACTTAGTCCTACTCAGGGCACAGAGCAAATGCACAAGGAATCAATTTTACCCTTTCAAGAGCTATCCCCACTATTATTTCTTTCTTTCACTTATTTTTAATCCTCATGCATTCCAGACAGAAACGGAAAGCAACATGATTCAATCCTTTATTGAAGTGTGATTATGAAATATGAAATACAATTTATTCCCTACAATTTGTTGGATTAAGTGCTTGATTAAGTTGCCAACTAAATTTTGGTTAAAAATGCAAAGATCTGTCCACAAAGGGGTTTTTTCCCCTTTATGTAGAATTAATATTAAATTATCAAAGTTTTATCTTAGCGGGGGTGTGGCTCCAAAGATTAGCCACATATTCTTTCAAGGGTAAAACTGTTATCTAATTATCCTAACAGATAACCAAGTAAAATCCATATTACCTGAGTGAATGCTTCTTGTGTTACTAAGTAAAGTGTATATATAACAAATATAATAAATGTGTTGTTCGTTTTTGATTCTCTAACAGATAATACATTTCTCAGATTATGGTTGAAGTTTTCCTATTTTTCAAACCCCAGAATTTATTTACCATATTAAATTACTTACACTGAATCCTCCAATTATATTGAGACACAATCCTTCATTCAGACAGCTGATGCTGAGCAACCTGCAGTAGTCAATTACTTCCTCACAGTTTCTTCCAGTGTAGCTTGGCATGCAGCTGTAAATACAGCAACAGAGTTCAGAAGACTTGAATTCCGAAATGCAAATTCATAGAACATAGAGCATAGAATAATAAGAGTTGGAAGGAAACTCGGAGGTCTTCTAGTCCAACCCCCTGCTTGAACAGGAGTCCCTATACCAGGGGTGTCAAACTCAATTTCATTGAGGGCCTCATCAGGGTTGTGTTTGACCTGGGGGGGGCGTGGCCAGGGGGCATGGCCAGCTCAACATCACTTGTGTCGGGGGCGCCTGTGGTAGCCCGAGTGCTCTGCCAGTGAAAACAGAGCTCAGGAGGACCATGCAGGCTGGTCCTTTGCTGTTTCCAGGGGGCCCCACGGGCCAGATCTAAGCACCTCATGGGCCGAATCTGGCCCATGGGCCTTGAGTTGGACACCCCTGCCCTATACCATTTCAGACAAATGGTTGCCCAGTCTCTTTTTGAAAGCCTTCAGTAATGGAAGTGTGACAGCTTCTGGAGGCAAGTTGTTCCACTGGTTAATTGCTCTCACCATTAGGAAATTCCTCCTTAGTTCTATGTTGCTTTCCAAACCATTGTTTCTTGTCTTGCCTCTTGGTGCTATTTTATTTAATTATATTTCATTTAATTCTGAAATTTAATTCTGACATTTTAATGAAATTTCATTTAATTCTATTTCATTCATTCCAGGTTCCACCAAAAACCACATTTCCACAGTGTGTTTCTTGTAATTTTTGGCAAGACTTGATCAGAACAATAACAAATTCAGGCTACCTGCTGCTAATAATATAACCAGGTGAGGTACACTTTGGTAAAGAGGATTTCCCACCCATCCACCCTTTATTGATTAAATGCATTTATGTCGGTTTTAAATACAACCTTCTGGAACTCATATATATATATCATCAACCTTGAGCTAAATAGATAATAACAAACTGTACAGCACCTTGGGGAAGCTATTAGAATAGATGGCTCTATTACTGAGAAATGGAGGAAAGTAATGACAAATGATATTTAGGACACTTAGCTAATGATCACTATATAATTGGTATGCTAACAGTTGTCAATAGCTGACAGACACTGGCTTGAGGAAGCAATGATGAGTGGATAATGATATGAGCATTATTCTATTTCCTTAGTTATAATTATAGATTTTCTTTTAAGAGGAAAAATATTTCTTATCTGCAGTAGCTCAGGAGCAGCATCCATTTTTTTTAAATAGGAGCTGGCAATTTCCACTGCGGCATCAGTTCTGTTCTACTACTGTGACTCAGTGTTCAAATGGTGAAGCCCTCCTGTTTTACCAGCTCTGTCAGTTTCAAGAATCCTTCCGTTTTCAGTGGAAACCAGGACTCAATAAATAGTTCAAGAGCACCAAGATCACTCCAAAGACCTGATTTTGAAAAGGGAGGATTGGGAGATATGCGGTGGTGGGATTCAGCTGCTTCGTACCGGTTCGGACGAACCGGATGTTAAATTACCCACCTCCCTGCTATCAAAGTGGATCCTGGGTGCTGCGCTGCAATGGAGAAATGGGCAATGGAGCAGCCGGCGCAAGGGAAGGAGAAGGCCACTTTCCCTCCTCCTTCCCTCATGCCGGCTGCTCTGTTGCCCATTTCTCCATTGCAGCACAGCACCCAGGATCCACATTGATAGCAGGGGGGTGTAATTTAACAACCGGTTGACCCAGGGTCAGGTTGGCCATCACAGGAAGCTCATCCCACATGTGCAGCGGAGCTGGAGGACGGGGATGGGCCACGCCTCCCACGACAGCCAATCTGACCCTGGGTGAACCAGTTGTTAAATTATTTGAATCCCACCACTGCAGATATGGTTAAATCAAATGCGTAAATAAACATCACCAACATTTCTGAACCAATCTCCATCTTGCAAAATGTTAGCCCATGAAATGCAAACATATGCTTGCTTGCACAATTACGCAAAAATGAAAACAGGGAGACCCTCAGAAATGCCTGAAGATGTGTGCACATTCTTTTTAAATGTGCGCAAAGAATTTCTTGCCAGCTCCCTCAGCCCCAGTCTGAGCTCCACAAATCTCCTGGCTCCAAGATTTCCCAAATCCTCAACAGAAAAATGATACTATTTCAAACATAAATTCTTCTTGGAAAATCTCTGGGAACTCCTCCCAGGCAAGGCATTCTTGGACTGGTATACAAATCTCAGTATTCTGAAAGAAAGGGGATTTGTCTCTTGTCTAGTTCCTCTTGGTGCTTAAGATTCCTGAAAGCAAAAGAGCTGCAGTCAATGGGGGTTCCTTTGAGTTGCCTTTGGAAACACGTTATTTTATGTAACACTGTCTTTTTACAATTTATATGCAATAAGAGCAAACCCCATTCCCCTCTAGCACTGATTAACAGATTAACAGAGTTGGAAGGGACCTTACAGGTCATCTAGTCCAATCCCCTGCCCAAGCAGGAGACCCTTACATCTGCCTCTACCTAGGATTGAACTCACAACCTCCTGATTGTGAGGCAAGAGCTCTACCTCTAGGCCACAGCAGCTAGTTTGGTAATGAAATGTCTGCAAGAAAACCACCCAGCTCAGACAGCACCAATGACCCCACAATTTATATCCACACATGCAGACAATGTAAACATGGGACAACACTAATTATATTATCTTTGCCTTTAGTAACTTTAGATCCAGCATTAATATCTAATAACAGGGAAGCTTTTTTTTACATCCACTATTTTCCATTCAATCAAGGCCCTAATTGCATGAAGTATATCTAAGAGTATCAGGCTTCCAAACAAAGGAATGTAAAGCAGAGACTAAGTGGGAGTTTCTTCTTGCTGTCTCTATTCTCAATATCTCTGCTGATCAATAGGATAAAAGGTGCAAAGATCAATGCTGCTGGAACCCATAAGAATGTCTCAAAAATAACTTTCTCTATTAAAAGAAATTTCTGAGTAAATTCTCTCAAATGGAATGAGAACAAGAAGCAGAAAAAAAATGGTTGAGAGCATAAGCATTTAAAGCATTTATCATATTTTCTTAAAGTCTTTTTATGATATTTTAGTGGTCTAGAAAACATGGGAATCAAAAAGGAATGAAGAATTGCAGTAATCTATAGTGATATATATTTCTAACCCCTAGCTACCTGTATCTCCCCATAGTACTTGACATTTGCTGGAAGAAAGTGCTATATTAGATTCTTAAATCAAGTCTGTACAGAATAAAAAGACCGAAAAGGTGAAATTAGGATATAGGATAGTCATATATCAGAGTTGAAGTCAAGAAAATTAAATTGAATCTTTTTGGTTATATGTTTAGAATGGAAAACAATTCTTCCCAAGTAAAAGGAACCAGTAGGTTATGAGGCAGATGGTTAGAGGCAAGAAAAGCAGACAGGTAATCAACTACAGATAAAACTAGATAATTGGAATCAAATGGAGGAAATTAGAGGAACTTCAAAGATGAAATGGAAGAAATGATGCCAGATTGGCAGTATGCAGTAAAAAACAACAACAACACCTGAATACAAATGGACATAAGAACAAGACTAAGTTTGGACGTACCCTGGAGAAGTATCCCTTATGCTTTTGTGAGATACACAGTCTGATGTTCTTTTTCATATCATTTAACTTAAAATTATTTGTGTTACTTTTAGTATATTATTTTAATTTAAAATAAAAAATAAAAAGATATTTGGTCATCAATAGGCTGATGATACCCTGTTTCCCCCAAAATAAGACATCCCCTGATAATAAGCCCAATCAGGCTTTTGAGTGCATGGCAATAAGGCCAAGCGCTTATTTCAGGGTTCAAAAAAATATAAGACAGGGTCTTATTTTCAGGGAAACATGGTATTTAGTCTATCGTTGCATCTAGGACAGGCAGAAGATGTAGTAGATTTTCAGGGTCTGGAAGATGTAAGAATTTGAATAGGAATGAAACTGACTAAAATTGAGAATCTCAGAAAAAGAACTGCCTGTTTATACAAAAAACCTAGAGGGTTATTAATATCTATGGAGATTCTCAGTTATCCAGGTCATGGTTGTCCCAAAGGTGCTTTTTCACTAGGCAACTGGACTTTCTGCTTTTTCTTTGAAGACCTGAAGAAGCTTCTTGGATGAGAAGCAAAATGTCTTCAAAGAAAAAACAGAAAGTCCAGAAAGTTGTGAAAAAGCACCTTTGGGACTTGGGGTTATTAGTAGTATCTACCATAATTCTGTAGACAGTCATAATCCCATGAAATGATCAAGGGCAGAATTTCAGCTTTTTCCACTCACAGCTCCTGTTAGAGAAGCAGGTGGAATCATGGCCAACATATTCTTTGCTCAGCTTCAACTGGTATACTAGTTACATGCTTTTAAAGTACAAAAACTTAGCAACAACTACCCATGCTCTTATTATTTCAAATTTGGATTACTGCAGTGAACTTTAATTTATCCCTTGCAGACTAATTTAAAGTTTAACAGAATAGCAATCCATATGTTGATGAATCCAAGCTATCCAAGCAATGCCACAACAATATTGCCAGTGCTACCAGTTTGGTTCTGGGTACAAATCAAAGTGTTGGTTTATTATTTTAAAAAGTCAAATATAATAAAACATAGACTACCAGAGTTGGAAGGGACCTCGGAGGTCTTCTAGTCCAACCTCCTGTTCAAGCATAAGATCCTATGTCATTTCAGATAGGTGGCTGTCCGATCTCTTCTTAAAGGCCTCCAGTGATGGAGCACCCACAACTACTGAAGGAAACCCGTTCCATTGGTTAATTGTCCTCACTGTTAGGAAGTTTCTCCTTAATTCCACGTTGCTTCTCTCCTTGATTAGTTTCCGTCCATTGTTTCTTGTCTTGCCTTCTGGTGCTTTGGAAAATAAGTTGAACCCCTCTTTGTGGCAGCCCTTCAAATACTGGAATACTGCTATCTCACATCTCATCAGGAGATCATTTACCCATCCTGTTTACCCACCAGGAGATCATTTACCCATCATTTACCCATAACCCAGAGAAGGATGCTCTTGTTTCTTCTCCTCATTATTTCCCTTCCCTTCCCTTTCCTCCCCTCCCCTCCCCTCCCCAGTCAATGGATGGAGATCCTATCAGACATTTTCTGAAATTGTAAGTGGAAGAGTGATATGTTGATAATGCCCTGGTGCTTCTGGAAATTAGATATGGTAAGATAAAATCACTGTGCAGAAAGTAAAATGAAAATTACAGTGTAAGCATCTCGTTACACTTGTAAATATCTGTTACATACTTTGATACACTTTGAAAGAAAAACAAATGAATTGAGTGAGGGGAGACCAGAAATTGACCTTAATCTGAACAGACTTCTAAATGACCTCTCAAAAGGGTTATTTTATATCCTAGTCTATTCCAGATCGAGTTAAAAAAAATGCAATGCAAAATGATATGATTGTGGAAAGGTATATTTAAGCAAAAAATAAATGACACCGGAGCAACTTCCTGGCTTTTGAAATCCTCTTTAAGGAGGCTTAAAGTAGCAACAAGAGCACTTCAGCCATCCTTTTCAGAAATGGGTAGGCTTCTTCAATCTGAAAAAGATTTCTTTTTTCTTCTGCTCTAAATTAGTCTTTAAAACCCAAGGAAGAGAAATCATTCAAAGATATGAAACCAATTATCTCAACCCTAAACAGGAAGCTGTCAGAGATGCCATTAGACTAGGCCTAGAAGCAAACTTACTTACGTGCAAGAAACACAGAACTGAATCTCTCTCTCTCTCCCTCCTTCCCTTTCCACCAAACCATGGAAGGCCTTTTTTTGGAAATCTAATAATTGCCCCATTAAACAAGGAATCATCCTACCTCACATGTCCCTTATGGCCTTATAATAGGCATTCCCAATAATCATTGATACCAACAACAAATCACCACTTATTTGTTTTTGAATTTCAAAATCTTCTGGTTGTTTACAAGTTTCCGAAAACCTGATATAGAATTTTGCATTCAGGTGAGGTTAGTCTATCTGTGGGCATTTTCTTTCTCACTGGACAGACTGAGAATAGCTCCCTGACCACACACACACACACACACACACACACACACACACACACACACACACACACACACACACACCTTGATATTAACCAAAAGGCTGAGAAGTGACATCTGCAGATCATCTTTATTCAATACGTTAAAGCAAAAGCTCTAGAATGCAGCTTTTGGCCTGCTAAGATATATCCACAGGACATATTAAAATTGTGCCATGTTGACCTGAAACCTTTTTGGTGGTGGTGTTTTCTTTTTTAACAGACCTTTAGAAGTTCTTAGAGGAAATGAACATCTGTAACTGGCAATCTGGAGGTGTCTATGGAGATTCTCAGTCATCCTGGTCATGGTTGTCCCAAGGGTGCTTTTTCAAAAGGCAACTGGACTTTCTTTTTTTTTCCCTTGAAGACATTACAAGAACTGAATTCTTGGATTAGAAGGAAAATGTCTTCAAGGAGAAAACAAAGTCCAGTCGCCTTGTGAAAAAAATACTATTGGCAATCTGGAGGAAAGACAGGACACACCGATTGTCTGGCATCCTCAGAGTTTATTTGTAGGCCACAAATAAGGACAAATGATTTACTAACAATGCTATCAAGGCCAATGGTGGCTGGTAAAAGTTTAAGAACCAGCTTTTCTGGTTTCATTACTGTTACCACAGAACAACTGATTGGCATGTAGACATCATGGTTCAGCTCTGCCTTTGCTTGTAAATTCCCCCCAAATTTAACAATGGGCTCTTGCGAGATGATATAAACCAGCTCAAGCACATCAGTGTCACAGGTTCATGCTGAACTCAATATACTTGACATGCAGGGATAATCAATACACAGTAGGGATACAAGGATTGTTTTTAAAGCACTTAGAGTGGATTTGCATCTGAAACAAATGTAAGGTGACCAGACGTCCCGCTTTTGGCGGGACAGACCCGATTTTAAACAAATTGTCCCGCGTCCCGCGGCGTTTCAAAAAAGTCCCGCTTTTTGAATTTGCGCAAAGCGCCTCGCTTCCCTCGAGCGTATCTTGAGGGAAACAGCTGTGCCCGCATGCTACAATCTCGCCAGCTCCGGGCCGGGCAGGGAAACCACCCCACCGCGCTCCGACGTGCCCGAGGGCTCAGTTCAGCGCCTCGCACGCTCAGCCCCGCTTGACGGCAACAGCCAGAAATGGGCTTCCGGAGGCGTAGAGGGAGCAGCGGCTTTGGCGGGTCTGGCCGTGTCCTTTTCCGGGTCTGCCACACGGGGGGAAGGAACGGAGGCGTGGGGCACCCGCCGGACGCCACCCCGGAGAGAAGACCAGGCCCAGAGTGGAGGCCAGGAGTGGAATTTGGGGGTTCTCCGAACTGCACAGAATCTTAGCTAGAGGTTCTCCCAAACCCCTGCAAACCCCCAGCAGCCCACCCCTGCCCCCGTCCCACTTTCTGGGTTTGTTTTTGTAACTGTTGCTGAATAATTTCTCCAAGGTCACCTCTGTGCTTCTTTACAAAATCATCCCCAGAATGATAGGATCCTCAGATTGTTTAAAACACAGTCAGGCATCACATGTTCCCAAATCACTTTGGGATGCAATTTTTTTTTCATAAAATCAAATAAGGACTGGTTTTAAAACAAAAGCAAGGATTTTTTTTTTCACAGTATTCATTCCAAATGTCATTACTGAAATGATGAAGCCAACAAAACGTATATAATGTCCTTAAAGAGAATATGTTAAGGATGGGATCAGAGATGAGAAATACATACATTGTTTTAAACTATACCTTTGGATATTTTTTTCTAATGCTGTCCACCAATTCCTGAAAAATAGCAGGATACATTGGGAAGAATTAGTAGCCACAGGAAGGATTTATAACTCACCAATTTCAATCTTCTTTTCTACACTTGCACTTGGATTTCCCCAATAAATGCAGGCACAGAAAAATACACTGTCTAGTTACACTTTGTAATCCTATTTGGTTAATATTCCATCAAAAATGCTTAGATACTTCATGATGTCTATCTCGTTTAAGGAGGAGGAGGAGGAGGAGGAGGAGACCTCCACTGATATTTCTCTATGTGTAAATTTCCTTTTCAACTTGACATTCCCTGCAGATATGGGGCTGCATCTGACACCATCATCAAATTTCTTAGGCACCCCAATGGACTACCATCCTTTTACCTAGCAGAGATTTTAATATTCTATTTTTACGGATACTCCAAAAAGTTGTGTTTGTTTACTACACTTTAAAAATGCATGATAGAACCTTCTCTAAGGCATCCAAATAAAAGCTAAGCAAGTGTGAAGACTAAAAATTTTACATCTTAATGCTCTGAGGAAAAGATCTATAAATCTATATAAAAATGGACTAGAATTAGCTATCCATGTACCTGGTCTTCTTCCTTAGTTTGTAGAAAAGCACTGATCTATTTCCACCGTGCAGATTGATGAGCTGCATTGTGAATTATTATCAGAAGTCTATGAATTAAGAATGAGTATCTACATTTTTCTTTTCCCAAACATGATGTTATACATGCACTGAGCAGGAGAGCTGCCTTTCCAACTTATTTAAATTTCATCTCAAGTTAGAGAAGTATATATTTTATCTTAGAGAATTCATGATGAAATAGTGTCAAATCCCTTCCTGTCTTTACTTTTTAGTCTCCCACTTTTAGTCTCCTGGCCGTTGAAAACAAAAGTTGTCTTTCTATAGAACCTCTCGAACCAAATACAGGCAGGACTAATAAAATCATTATTATTTTATTGCAATCCCCCCCCCCTAAAATCCAGATGAAAATGTAAACTAGAAAATATTGAAAAAGTTGTTACCTGCAATGATAGCTCTCCACCTCATCAATGCAACTGCCATTATTTAGGCAGGGGGGAGGTTCACAAAGGGTCACCATCTTTTCACAGAATTTACCTGTGAACATTGGCAAGCAGGTACATGACACATCCTGCAAAAGAGAGACACTTCTTAAATCGCATTTGCAAAAAATCCAAAATGAAGGATGGTTCTTAAATGTCCGTCATATGTTCTGTAATATACTAAAGAAAGAATCAATTTCTAGAGAAAAACTAATCCCAAACCTACTTTTGTGGGGTCCCTGGTACTCTCTGATCTTGGTTGTTTTCTTACCCAACTAGGTACCATCATCAGTGTTAAAAGGGAGTGAGGTTGGTTTTCTGTTTATATATAGTGATTTTCCCAGACAATGTTGGTGAGTGTTCTTGGAAATTCCTTGATTGTTTACTGAGTTGTTAGTTCCATGACTCAGGTATTGTTTATTGCTTGGAGTTAATTTCTGCTTAGCTGGGGACTGATTGCTGGTCAGGAGGTGTTGTGGTCTTTTAGCATTTTGACTGTCACTTTTGAATGGCATGTATGTGTTCTTCATCTCTAGGTGCCCATTGATGGCTGATTTGTCTGAATGCCAAGCTTCCAGGAATTATCTAACTTTTTTGGATTTATCTTAGTCGAGGATGCTCACCATCTCCCATTTGAAACCATGGTAAATCATGTGTTGTGCAGTTTTTATCATGTCTTCTGACTGTTAGTTGGTGTTAGTTGAAACCCATTTCCTTAGATAAGGTATCCAAGAAGAGGGAGAAAAATAGGTGCCATGATAATAATAAAAAAGGGGGGGAAGCTTTTTCAAAGTTATTTGGTTATTATTTATTTATTAAATTTATATGTCACCCATCTCACTGTCAAATTATTCTGGGCAACTTACGACATCATAAATGCACAATAGTAAAAAATCAACTTGGTTTTTTTAAAATGCAAAAACATGTTTCTGCTGCCATCTAACTCAATCAATGCTTTAGTGCTAATTTTAGAGATGTTTGAACAATTCAACCTTTGAAAATTCCAATAATAAACTGACTTCTCAAGCTAGCAATTAATTACAGGTGACCATTAATCTATTTTGCATTTCTTAACAGAGATTCTTTGCTTAGAAGAAAAATAGTTTCAAAGTGTATTTCAATACTCATATTTGGACAGCAAAATATTTTAAATATGTTTTCAAGTACATACAGAACTATACACAAAAAAGTGGATTTCTGTCTAAGAGAAAATTATTGAATAACTGTCAAAAAAACAGTCCTACCACTTTCTAAGGCAGGAATGAGGAAAATGAACCCCAGTACACATTTCTATCATTGGATACACTGCCCTTCATTGTACTAAATTTCTACTCTGTAATGATAAGAAAACCAACCATGGAAAACATGCAAAAATAGTTCAAAAATAGTTGCAAAAATAGCAAAAATAATTAAACTTTATGGAGGGCTGAAATCTCTGTCCTTCACTCAATAAAAAGAGAATACTCGGGTCCATAAATACATTTTTCTTCTTTTCATTTAAGAACTTACAAGGAAAGGGGCCACAAAGGATTTGCTCTACCTTCATACCGTTTTAAAGAGGTAATTTTAATCTCCTTTGTAAATCCAATAAACTGGCCTAAGGAGAACATGATTTGTATCTTTTTAAGGGGTTACTTTCAGCAGTTAAATTGAGACGTTGTACTCACCTGAGACGTCCATTCTCGTAGGGTGGAGCTAGCCGCCAAGATTGGGTATTGGCACAGCCTTCTAGCCAATGATGACTGAGTCTGGAAAAGTATAAAAGGTGGCTCTAGGCCTAGATTCCCCCTCTTTTGACGAGGGAAAAATGCCAGACTCAAGTGCTATCAATCCAACAAGTTTATTAACTGTCTAGTTCAAGGAAAACACTACATGAGTAAGAAGCCTAAATACCTAACCTAATTACCTAGATACAGGGGATAACTATATACACTAAGAGTCCTATATACCTAATGAACCATATGAACAACTACCTGTCCAGCCAGAAGCCCTGTAGAAGGGAGGGACTTGGCGGCTAGCTCCACCCTACGAGAATGGACGTCTCAGGTGAGTACAACGTCTCATTCTCCATAGTGGGTGGAGCTAGCCGCCAAGATTGGGACATGCCAAAGTAACCTAGTCCCCAGGGAGGGCCTCGTGATTCTGGCTGGGACCACCACCCTGCGATGTTACCTGTTCCAGCACCCTGCGCCCAAAGTCAGCCTCTTGTGAGGCGAAGGCGTCCAGTCTGTAGTGCCGGACAAATGGCGTTGGAGATGCCCAGGTGGCAGCCCGGCAAATTTCCTCGATGGAAGCCCTAGTGTTCCATGCCGCAGTGGTGGCTGCGCTGCGAGTGGAATGGGCAGTAATCCTGGTGGGTCGTGGCAGAGACAATTGATCATATGCAATGTTAATGACATATCTAATCCACCGACCCACCATAATAGAGGAAGCCTTCCTCCCCATGGAAGCATGGTGAAAGGAGACAAACAAGGCCTCAGTCCTGCGAAAGGCAGCTGTTCTCTGAATGTAAATGTCCAGTGCACGCCTCACGTCAAGGAGGTGCCACTGTCTTTCAATGTCTGAGGATGGAGAGGGGTAGAATGATGGTAAAACCACCTCCTGAGCCCGGTGGAAATGAGAGTTCACCTTTGGCAAAAAGGTGGGATCCAACCGTAAAACCACCCTGTCCTGGTGAAACACACAGAGGTCACTCCTGATGGAAAGGGCTGCCAGTTCGGATATGCGACGGGCGGAAGTGACAGCCACCAGGAAAACCACCTTGTATGTCAGGTGGGCCAGCGAGGCAGAATCTAAAGGCTCAAAGGCGCCCCCCGTGAGAGCTGATAACACTTTGGACAAGTCCCAGGTGGGATACCTATGCACCACAGGAGGGCATCTATTCACAGCGCCCTTCAGGAACCTGGAGACTAGGGGGTGAGTGGAGAGTTTCCCCAGAGAAGGGCAAGACAACACTGTGGACAGGGCAGCAATTTGGCGTTTGAGGGTACTTGGGGCAAGACCCTTAGCTAACCCCTGGCGTAGGAATTGAAGAACATTTACGACCGAGAGGTCTAATGGGGAATGACCCTCCCTATCACACCAGGAACAGAAAGCCTTCCAGGAGGCTGAGTAAATACGATGTGTGGAAGATCTGCGGGAATCAAGCAAGACCTCCATGATGTCCTCGGGGATCCGACGGCTCGTCAGAGTGAGCCGCTCAAGCGCCAGGCGGTCAGTTGCAACCAGTGAGGCTCTGGATGCTGCACTGACCCCTGGAGCAGCGACCACTCTGTCGGAGGGATCCTCCACGGGGGTGAGACCGACAGGGAGACCAGGTCGGCATACCAGGCTCGCCTTGGCCAGTCGGGTGCCAGAAGTACTACCTCGGCTCTTTCTTCCAGGATCTTCCGGATGACCTGCGGAATGATGGGAATGGGGGGAAATGCATAAAGCAGCCCCTGAGTCCAGGTGCAGCGGAGGGCGTCCACCCCTTCTGCCCCCTGAGTTTGATACTGGGACAGAAACCTGGGCAGTTGGGCATTACCTGGGGTGGCGAAGAGGTCCATTACAGGCTGACCGAATTGACCCACAAGTTGGTGGAAAAGATCTGGGTGTAAACTCCACTCTGAGTGGTCTATCTGTGCCGGCTAAGCCAGTCCGCCCTGGTATTGTCCACCCCAGAAATATGTTCCGCAGAGAGGGACAGTAGGTGTTGTTCTGCCCATAGCCCTAACTGCATGGCCTCTGACATCAACTGTGGAGACATGGTCCCACCCTGTCTATTTATGTGGGCCTTGGTGGCCACGTTGTCAGTAAGGACCATCACGTGAGAATTCTGTAGAAGGGGTCTGAATTGCTGGAGGGCAAGGAAAACCGCCCGTAATTCCAGGACATTGATAGGTAGAGTTGTCTCATATAGTGACCATGAACCTTGCGCCACCTGTGCCCCCGTATGCGCTCCCCAACCCGACAGGCTGGCATCTGTGGTGACCAAGATATGCCTAGGGGGGAGGAAACAGGTGCCCCTGTGGACTGCAGAGGTGGTCCACCAAATCAGTGATCTTCGGACAGAAGTCTGTAGTCTCACCTTGACTGGGGAGTGGGCTCTTCCCTGACGCTGGTAGGGAAGGAGGAGCCATTGGAGGTCCCTGGAGTGTAAGTGAGCCCATGGGACAATATGAATGGCCGAAATCATTTTGCCCAGGAGGGATGACAGCAGATTCAGTGGGGCTGAGTTTTGCCTCAGAACTTGCTGGGTTAAGGCCAATAGGCTGTCTCTCCGTTCCTGGGACAGGTACACCTTACACTCCAGGGAATCAATGATCGCCCCCAGATGGACAATCTTGGTGGCTGGGTTTAGCTGGCTCTTGGGTCGGTTGACCAAGAAACCCAGGTGGTCTAAGGTGTTAAGCACTACCTGGACATCTTTCTCAGCCTGAGAAGGAGAAGCTGAGGAGATGAGAATATCGTCCAGGTAGCACTGGATCCTGATGGGAATGGATCTGAGGTGCGCGGTCAGGGCCGCTAGGACCTTGGTGAAGACCCTTGGCGCTGAGGACAGGCCAAAGGGGAGCGCCCCATATTCATAATGCACCCCTGCATAACAAAAACGCAAATATTGGCGATGAGATGGCCGAATTGGAATGTGGAGGTAAGCCTCCGAGAGATCTATGGATGACATTAGATCTCCCTTCCTAATACTTGAGAGGATGGAATGCAGGGTGTGCATTTTGAATTTCTTGTGGACTATGTACCTATTGAGGCGCTTAAGGTCCAGTATTGCTCTCCATCCCCCCGAGGATTTGGGCACTACAAATAAGATGGAGTAGAAGCCCTGCCCCTGTTGGTCCTCAGGCACCTGTTGGATGGCTCGAATGTCCAACAGATGCTGGATGGCCTGATTCATGAGAACCCTTTTTTGTGAGTTTGATGAGATGGGGCATCGAAGGAAAAACCTCGGGGGGTGGAGAGAAACTCTAGAGAGAGACCTGACTTCAGGGTTTTACAAACCCATGCGTCATTGGTGATTTCCTCCCATCGACTGGCAAAGAGTGCCAGGCGACCCCCTATGGGAGGAACGGCCGGAGAATTACTTATTCCGGCGGAAGGGGCGACCACCGGCCCCTCTAAAGGGCCGCTTGTATTGGTTCCCCCGGAAAGGGCGGTCAGAGGAAACCCTCTGGCGTGGCCCATACTGTCCCTGTCCTTGCCCTTGGAAGTTTCCCTGAGTTTGGGACTGGAATTTACTCTGTGGTTGGTAGGCCCCTCTATAGTTCCTCCTGGGGAAGAAGGGAGACTTGGAGAGGGGCTTGCGGCCACCTGAGGGAAGGACCTTCTTTTTGTCCTTTGTCTCCACCAAAATTCGGTTAAGAGGCTCACCAAAGAGATTCTGACCCACCACAGGGCTGGAGGCCAGCTTCCATTTATACTTAACATCCGCAGACCAGTTGCGCAGCCAGGTCATGCGGCGCGCCACTGCTGCAGATGCCATGGCCTGTGCTGAGAACCTGGCCGACTGAAGTGTGGCGTCAGAAGTAAATTGCGCCGCGGCCAGCAGCTTATTGAGGTCCTGGTGGGCGTGGAGGTCGGAAGGTGGCAGGTGGTCTTGGAGAGCGTGAAGCCACTTGACCGAGGTCCTGCAAAAGAAGGAAGCGGTAGCAGCTGACTTCAGGGCCCACGCAGCCGACTGATGACCCCTCTGGAGTGTCGTCTCCATCTTACGGTCCTCCGGGCGAAGCAGTTCGTCTGGCTCACCGGACATCGAGGAGCTGGGAAACAGGGTCAGGATCGGACCGTCCACGGGACGCACTGTTAAATGCTGCGCCAAAGCAGAGTCAACGTTAAAGTATCTTTTGTCCAGAGTGGTGGACATTGACCCTGAAGTGGGGTTCTGCCACTGCTTTAGTATAGTCTCTACAAAGAGCTTCGGAGCAGGCACTACATCAGATTGTGAGGCAGTGGGCTCGAACATGGGGTCTGGCTCAGCTGTTTGTGTGGTTGACCCAGTGGGTGGCAACAGGTTGGCTGTAGTCTTTGCTTTGTGCAAGAGTGACCTAAATAAGGCAGGCTGAAACAGGGCTGAGGAAGCCACTGGCTCAGGGGCCAAATCCTCATCATCGGACATGGCCAGTTCTGGGAGAATGGGCCCCAGATCTTCACCCTGGTCGCTATCATCCCGGAGGTCGGCTAGGGGATCAGAGGACTCCTCATCCCCCTTGTTGGTACCCTCTAGGTCAGAGTTCTCTGGACTGTCCATGTGTTGTTGTCTCGTGGCACAGTCTTTCTGGGATGTGGACTGCCCTGCCATTGCCCGAATTCCTGCTTCCACCCCCTTCCTAATTGCTTTATTAATCCTATCTTGGACCACTTTTGATTGTAAAGGATCCAAGGTGGAGGCCGCATTAGGTGAGGCGCCCCTGGATGAGAGCCTTGGGCCCCAAACATTTCCTTCAGACCTACGCAGGTTCGCTCCATCGATGGAGACGTTATCGGGGGAGTGGGACTGGGAGGTTCCCCGTTGACGTGGGGTGGCTCCCTTGTCATGCTTTGACAGGCTCTTGTCTCCCGAGTGAGAGGAGTGCTTGGTCTTAGAGGGTCTATCCCTGGTAGGCGGAGCAGGAGATTGGGGCCTAGTGGGGGATCGATCCCTGGTTGGAGAGGGAGATGCCACCCTGGTGTGATCTGCTTGATCCACCGTGGCTCTTGGAGTCTTGGCTTTTGCCTTGCCAGATTTTTGCGCTTTCTCAGCCATAATGCGAGAATAAAAGAAAAGGGGCTGCACACTTAATGAACTGCAGACAAAATGGCTGCCAGTCACCGAGCTAAAATGGCTGACAAGGCTGTCGGAGGGGGCCGCAGTTGCCCCAGAGTGGGCAAGATGGCCGCTGTCGCTGGGCAGATTAAACTGACAGAGCAGGCTGTTAATACAGAGACAGCCTGTAGCTCAAGCCTCTTTCTTCCCTTTGGCTTTTTTTTTTTTTTTGTTTTTTGTTTGTTTGGAGTGCTAGCAGTTATAAGTCAAGTGCACTCACGAGACCCTTCAAGGCAGACTTCCAGGGGATCCTCTTGCCATGATGCCTGTTATGTGGCACGCTGTCAGGCTGCAGAGACAGGCAGGCACCTCTCCGTCGTTCAGGCAGGCTAGGAGGCTGCAGTCGGCGTGGATCAAAGTCACAGCCCCTCTCGCGCTTCCGCGGCTGCGGAGCGCTCTCGGGCCGGAAAAATTCAATTAGTGGGCTGCCGACGGCTTGCGCACGTCGGTCCCACAAGCAACAGCTGTTTGTCGGCTTTTATATAACCTCCGGGCACCAGCACGGGACCGGAAAGGCTATTTCAGTCAGTCGGCAGTTTAAAATTGGCGCGGAGCTTGTTAGGCGCCCAAACTGCCGACGAGGCCTTTTTATGCTCTCCCGATCCCTTTGATGTCAGCTGGGGATCGGAAGGCTCACGGACGGCTCAGCAGGGTTGCTGGGCAGGCGGAAAAACAGCGGCACCACAAAAGGAGGGAAAGGAAAAAGGAAAGGCAAAGTTCAGTTTCCCTGGGTCAGTTTGCCAGATGGCCCCTCGGCTCTCCCAAAGGCAGTTTAAGTCGGAGGTGGTATGGTTAACCCCTCGTTGACCAGACCCGGTGCCAGATAGTATTGAAGCCTCAATTAAAGCCCAGATAAGCGGTGGAATACCGCTGCCCCCCCCAATATGCAGGGGCCCTTTCCCTCACCCTCTGCAGCCGGTATGAAGGTAATGCAGCAAAATAATACAATAAAAAACTATACTGGGCCTTCGGCTGGAGGGGCGAGCGACAGTCAGACTTGCGGCCAACTGCCTCCACCCTGGTAGTTTTGACAGAAAAAAGGACCAGGGGAGCTCGATTAGGGAAAGAAAGTTGGAATCAGCAATAGAAGAAAGGAAAAAACTTACAATTGTAACTAAGTAGATGTTGGATTGGAAAAAAGGCACTAGTCGATGGCTATGACTGAGTCAAAAAGGGGGAATCTAGGCCTAGAGCCACCTTTTATACTTTTCTAGACTCAGTCATCATTGGCTAGAAGGCTGTGCCAATACCCAATCTTGGCGGCTAGCTCCACCCACTATGGAGAATGTGTTTTTCTCCAAGGATCGTAAAATACTTCAGGGAATGCACTCAGAATAAACTTTTTGTTTTATTGTTTGCCTGATTATTTGAGAATTGTGGCACCAAGAAAAAACTTATTTGCAATAGAAGCATTTTGAAATTCACCATTTCCCCGATCTATACAGGGGTTTCACCTTAGGAACAATATGCTCCATTTCAGGTTTGGCTATCCTAATGGTTTTTTTCTGATTATTTCCTGTTATTCTCTCTCTTAAAAAAAAAAGCTTTTGTTGATGCTGCTTTTTGGGGGTTTTATATAGGTGAAATAAACAATTATTAATCAGTGGAACGAGCTGCCTCCAGAAGTTGTGGGTGCTCCATCAATGGATGTTTTTAAGAAGAGTTTGGTATAGAGTCTCCTGCTTGAGTAGGAGGTTGGACTAGAAGACCTTCAATGTCCCTTCCCACTCTGTTATTCTGTTAAATGTTGTTTTTGCATTTTATTGTTACATCACTTAGGGGGCATGCTCTATCTTGAATACTCATCTGGAAAATAAACAGTTAATATCATAAACTGATATCATAAAGATTATACACTCAAAGGTGATTAAAAATTTGGGGTGGCTATGCCAAGAATTCTTGCCTCTAAGCCCTAAATATATCAGGACGTATTTCTGAATAAACAACATAACAGTTATGTTGTTCTAACTGCCATATACTAAATATGCTGTGAAGAAGCTTCATGGAATTGAATCATATTTTGAGTCAAAGGTTTATAGGTCTTTTCCTTAAATGAATTGTTAGTAAAATCGCAAAACTGTGTAGGAGCTACGAATGGGTGAGAACTTCATTCCATTTTGCTTTCTGTCTCCTGGATTAATATATGGGCCATATGGTGCACCTCTTATTTTGCTAACACAGTTCTCAATTCAAGTAGTACCTTGAAATATTTATACAAAGCCACTGAATTCTACTCTGCAAATCTTCAAAGTTTCCTTTAGCCCAATTTAGTCTCTGGGTCCTTCTTTTGAGGGCTTGGGATGTTACCATTTGATTTTTAATATGTTTGCTTCCACGTCATTTTAATATTTTGAAATGTAAAAATCAAATTCACAATGAAAGAAAGAAACCCTTTGAAAATATATTTTTACGAGAAGAGCTGGCTGAACTGGAAGGCGGAGTTAAATGTGCCATCTGTTTGGAGTCCTTGCATTGTTCCAAGAGAACCAAGTCTAACCTGCTGTGAATTCTTTATTTATTACTTTATTTACTTTATTTTTATTTTATTTATTTATTAAATTTATTTGCAACCCATTTCATATCAAAACAACTCTAGTGCCAATTTACCTTTGAGCGCTAGTTGACTTGATTCTTGTTTATAGGTAGCAGTAATAAACTCTTCTGTGCTTTGAACTCAGTGAAGCTCCTGGTTATTTACACCGAACAATGCTTTTATTACTGTATCTGTTTTTTCCCCCTCTTCAATTTATATTTGTTACTTTAAAAAACAAACCATTTGTGGGAGCAATCAATAACTAATAAAGAGTTTTAAAAAGTATCACACACTGGTAAAATTTGTTGTTGCTGTGATTTTTGATGATTAAAGCGAAATAATAATAATAATTTAGATAATTTAATGAAATAAGAATGGGAATGCAAAGGGAGATTACAGAAGCACATTTTATACTATCTTACGGGATAAATGTCAGTGTCCCCTAGATGCTAATACAGGTAGTCTTCGAGTTACAACCACTCAACTTATTCAAAGTTATAGCAGCATTTTAAAAAAGTAACATAAAGGTTATTGTGCTTATGACTATCATAGGATTTGCCACAATCAGTTGATCTGAAATAGTATAGAGCAGGGGTGTCAAACTGGTGACCCGTGCGCTGGATGCATCACGCACAGGCCATGCCCATCCCAGCTCCGCAAATGGGAAAAAGTCACGAAACGTCACGTGATGGCAACGTGACATGGCCAGTTTGACACCCGTGGTATAGAGTTTCCTACTTGAGCAGGGGGTTGGATTAGAAGTCCTCCAAGGTCCCTTCCAACTCTGTTACTCTGTGGGTGCTGGGCAACCGGCATGTATTTACAATGGGTGCAGTGTCCCAGGGTCATGTGATCACCATTTGCAACCTTCCCAGCCAGCTTTCAACAAGCAAAGTCAATGGGGGAGGCCAGGTTCACTTAATAACTGCAGTGGGTTGCATAACAAGCGACACAAAAAGATCATAAATTTGGGTGTGGCTCATTTAACAACCACTTGGTTTAGCAATGGAAAGTCTGGCCCCAATTATGGTTGTCAGTTGAGGACTACCTGAAAAGATATTTTGCCAAACTCCCAGGCACACACTAATCCATTATATAGAAATTATACTCACATTTGGCCGATCGTGACATATGCCTCCATTCTGGCATGGTCCAGAAAAGCACTCATTGATATCAGTTTCACAATCGGGCCCAAGGAATCCGGGAGGGCAGGCACAACTATACCCGGAAGGATTATTGTAGCATACAGCTTCATTCTGGCATGGCTGAGAACTACACGGTTTCACGGTCTCTTTGCAAAATGGACCTTAAAAGCAATCAGTTGGAGAGAGAAAACTATTTGTTAGAAAATGGGCAAAAGCTTTTATTGTGTCCTATCAATGTATCAAGGATAAAAGTTGTGCATTAGGCTTTCAAAATAATGGGCAGAGATCATCACAGATTTCTAAGCTATTTGTATCTGTATAGAAAACTCCTTTTGGCTTTTCTTGCCAATATTTGCTTGGATGTGTCATGTAAGAAAAAAAAATCCCTTTGTGCAATTGTTCTTGGAGTTGTATAGACTAGATATGGATTAATTCTCCCAGAGATATGGGAAATCTCAGAAACATTTTGTTTCAAGATTTAAAAAAAAACCATGTTGAGACCCTAGAAAGAGTGCAGAGAAGAGCAACAAATATGATTAGGGGACTGGAGGCTAAAACGTATGAACAATGGTTGCAGAAACTGGGCATGGTTAGTCTAGTGAAGAGAAGGACCAGGGGTGACATGATAGCAGTGTTCCAATACTTGAAGAGCTGCCACAGAAAGGAGGGGATTAGGCTGTTTTCCAAACCACCAGAAGGCCAAACAAGGAATAATGAATGAAAACTGATCAAGGAGAGATTCAACCTAGAAATAAGGAGAAATTTTCTGACAGTGAGAGCAATTAACCGATGGAATACCTTGCCTTCATAAGTTATGGCTGCTTCATCACTGGAAGTTTTCAAGAAGAGACTGCACAGCCATCTATCAGAAATGGTATAGGATCTCCTGCTTGAGCAGGAGGTTGGACTAGATGACCTACAAAGTCCCTTCCAACTCTGTTATTCTATTCTATTCTGTTCTGTTCTATTATTCTACTTTTTTTTTTGCAGATGGAAGACTTCTTGCAGTTGTCTTGGAGAACATAAAATTCAAGTGGCTATAAGACTTTCCTTTTGTTGAAGACTTTTTGGTTAAACAGATTATCCCAACTTCATATTTCCCATCATTGGAAAATCCCATTCCCATGTTCCTGCTTGCATCATAAAATAGAATAGTTTGATGATGGACATAGAGCATTTTAAATATTTATAGTTCATTAAGGCAGGTGAATAATTATCATTTGTGATAGCTACAAATGAGCCTTCAAAGTTCTAGAATGATTAATGCATTTTCCATTCTCAGATACTGCAGCATCAAACAGTAACTTCTTTATTTCTTGCTATTCTCAGAATAATATATGGATCTTCAGTTAATCCAGTCTGCCAATTCTTAACAGAAACATTGGGATGAGATAGAAAACACAGAGAGTCAGAGAAAGTGGAGGGCTTTTTTTTTGCCAGTGACCATTGAAGAGGCATCTTTCATATGTTCTTTCCTGTTAAAGATGACTCACGGACTCCAGAGTTTAGCAAAATTAATTCAGGCATTGAAGGTCCTTGATGAAAAGGTACCATCTATATTTAGATCACCACATAAAACCACAGTATAAGATCCCAATTATTCACGGCTGTCATGTTTTGTAAACGGTTTAATCCTAAGCATGCTTACTTAATAGAGAAAGAAATGGCAAATGTTAGGTCTATGTTCTAAGTAGATTTTTCTGACCTGCACAGACGCCCTACACGTCCAAACGTTCACCAAATCATGCAAAGATATTTGCCTGATACTAGCTATATGTCAGAAAAAACTATCCCCTAAATGTCTGAAGTTGCTGCCCAGCTGAATTATCTCTAGGAGAGATATCACATTATATTTTGGGGCAAAATAAAATAAATAAAAAATAAATAAATTTATAGTTCATTTTCCATATGCAGGACCTATATTTTCCATCTGACTAAGACAAAGGTTCTTAACGAGGAGTCCTTATACATTTATTGATTTACTTTCTGAGAAGAGGTCTAGAGATTTCACTACACTCTCAAAGGAGTCAATGGCACAAAAAAGGTGAAGAATTATGGGGCCCTTGGTGCTTTCTGAGCTTGATGCTTTTCTTTCAGACATTTCCTTACCAAACTAGGTAACATCATCTGTGCTGCAACACTGATACTGTTACCTAGTTTGGTAAGGAAACACCTTCAAGATATCCACCAAACTCAGAGAACACCAAGGATCCCACAGTTCAACCGTGAGCTACAGATATATTCTCTTCTAAGATTCTCTTCCTAGCTTTGTGTGACCCTTGTCTTGGGAAAAGAAAAAAGAAAACAGAGTCATCAAAAAAGCAGTTAAAAACATTTTTTTGTCTGGATTTTGTTTCATTTTTCCCCAGAAGTGCATTTGGTAAGGAAACTTAGTAGAATAACTTAGATGTGACCATATCTGTATGAGAGAGAAAGTTGATCATGCATTCATTTCTTCATCCAAAGCAAGTTTTACAGCAGTCAGCACCATACAAGCCACAAGATGTTATGCACAAATCTGTGACATATTTTATAGGTAATTTTGTTTACGTATTTTTATGAAAATGACCCTTATTTTGATTTATTGCTGATTGCTTAATGTTGTAGTGCCACGCTTTCTAATTTTATCTATTTTGTTTAGCCTTTTTCTAGGTGGCAGATTCTAAAAGTTAGAGCTGCAACATATCATAAATTAAAATATACCCCATGCTTCCATCTGCTTATTTTTTGTCATGGCATAAATACAGTATTATTTGCTGCTTATACACTTTGATGATTGCCTATTTAAATAGATGGTCCTTATCATGTACTTATACTTCTGTATAAATAATAATCTAGCAATATAGTACAGAAGAAAATTACTTGTGGTTGAACTGAAATAATATTATGTTGTCATTGATAGATCTTTTCACTTAAAATATGGAGATTACCTTGAAACTGTTGTGCCTTAATATTTTATGGAATAAATGTATTTTGTCAGCCTCAAATTAAATATAAAGATTTCTGAGGCAGTTATGTAAAGGAATAAGCTGCATATATTGCATTCTTATGAATATATTCAATGAGTATGATTAAAAGAAGAAAAGAGCTGTACTGAAGAGTAAACAGCACAAGACATAATGAAGCAGAAAATTAATGTTTGTGGAGTCCTTGGTGCTCTCTGAGCTTGGTTTTTTGCTTGCAAAGGTTTTGTTACCAGACGAGCTAACATCTTCAGTGCTAAAAGGGAGTGGGCTTTGCTCTCTCTTTTTCTCCTTAGTAGTTCCCTGATAAGGCTGTGGTTTACTGCTTGATTAGTTGTTAATCTTGGTATTATCTGGGTGTTGATTGTGAGCAGGGGTGGGTTCCTCTTATCTGCCTATTGGCGCGCTGTGCGCACATCATCTTGTTTCACGCATGCACACGCTCACTACGCGCGCGTGTCCCCTTGTGAGATTTTGCTTCCGCACATGCGCAGGAAGCAAGAAAAGACCAAAAATTCCAGAAAAAACATGGTGCTGCGCGACGGACCGGTGAAGACGGCAGCGGAGCCATCGTGCACAAATTACGCAATCGGCGGGTCCCTACCGGAACGGCACATTGGACCGCACCGGTAGGAACCCACCACTGATTGTGAGGAAGTGAGGTATTTTTTAGCTTTTTATTGCCTCTTTTGGATGGTGTGTACATGTTGCTTATTTGTAAATGCCTGTTGATGGCAGATTTGTCTGAGTGCCAGGCTTCCAAAAATTCTCTAATGTTTTTGGGTTTAGCTTAGTCTAGGATGGTCAATTTCCCAGTTGAAACTAAAGTTGACTCTGTCCATCTGTTGTGATATTAAGGAGGGTTTTTTTGGTGTCAGAACTGCTACCTTACACCTGTGCTCTGCAATTGCTTGGTACCAATCTGCCATGAACTCTGGATTGGGGGGGGGGGCGGGGTGCTAGATGGGAGGAGGGAAGGCTACACTGTTCACTGTATCTCCTGAGACATGGTTTCAAGGTTGGACAGATGAGAATGCAGCTGCATACCAGTTCAAACTCAAACTTGGAACAACCATTTTGAAAACATTGTCTTTGAAACTAATTGGGCGATGGAGGCCAGTAATGAGAAGTACCTATGAGGGGGGAAAGTTACACTTGGGGATTTTGGTGTGTGAATTTCAGTTCTGGCTTTGCTTTACTGCAGTTCAATTGACTCCTAATAAACTGTATCTTTTGCAACAAATGGAGCCAAGGATGGTTTTTACTTAAGAGTCCAAGTTGAGGCAGGGCTGACAGCTCCCTGCCTTCTTGTATCTGCTTACTGCTAGTTGGTGTTCATGAAGCCTGCTGGATTTCTGCTCATCTATTCTATATAGTGGCTGTTACCCTTTAGTTTCATCTTTTGCTTGTACCAGTATATTATTATTTTTCACCTCTCAAAGTCATTCTTATATGCCAAAAATAAACTGTTTTCAGTGAACGATATGGAAATTCTTAAAAATTAACACAATCCATTTCAGCAGTACTCATTTAAGAAACAAATATTTCCCTCACATTTTTCACTCTTGTCTTGGTTGTGTTTTCATTGCCTAACTGCTACACTCTCCCAAAGATTGAAAATGATCTTTCTGGGAATGTCAGATGGTCATAAAATCTATTCGGTAGCAACATGTCTTGTAACCTACATCAAAATAAAAAAATAAAATAATCATATCAACATCCAATGTCTTTGTCATTTCCCTTTTCATTCTTATAGGACTTTCACCTGGATGAGATTTTAGAACAGGGGCCTCCAACCTTGGCAACTTTAAGACTTGGGGACTTCAACTCCCAGAATTCCTCAGTCAGCTTTGCTGGCTGAGGAATTCTGGGAGTTGAAGTCCCCAAGTCTTAAAGTTGCCAAGGTTTTAGAAGACATCCTGCTTTACAGTAGCAAAGGAAGAATACTTGATTCCCAAAATACACAAATAAAGTTTCACTTGGAGTTAGTTTTCTGAGTGCACGCAAACAATACTCAAGGAACTACCTGTTTAGTTTCAGCAGAGGCACTGCATCATGGAACAAGCTCTATTTGAGAACTACTCAGTAGGCTAATGTATGACTAAGGCTCCAATGTATTGTTTGTTAGATTACTGTATGCATTTTCTAGTGGGTTTTACTTAGCACTGTTCTTTTAAGCCTCATTTTCTTCAGTACTTCATGACTACCTAACATTGTGTGGTGAAAAATACTGCTGAAAAATCTTGTAGGGAGAAAGCACTTTGCCACTGCAAGTGGGGGTAGGAGTGGTGGTTTTTTTAAAAAAAAAATACTATTATCCGTGAAGTAGAGAAAGAAAAGTGTCTATTGTCTACTTTGTAAAGTTAATAAGCTAAGGTCATCTTTCTCTACTTTGGAGAAAGACACAAGCTTTCCTCTTTCTCAAAGAGGGAAGAAATCTATATATATAATACTAGTTTTATTCATCTATATTTATGAACAACTGGGTAAAGGATACTTTGAAAAAGTCATTTGAAAAATAACTTTAAACAAATACAAATAGTCCTCAGCTTACAACCACAATTGAGCCCAAAATTGCTATTGCTAAGCAACACAGCTGTTAAGCGAGTTTTGCCCCATTTTACGACCTTTCTTGCCATAGTAGTTAAGTGAATCACTGCAGTTGATAAATTAGTAAACTGATTGTTAAGTGAATCTGGCTTCCCCATTGACTTTGCTTGTCAGAAGGTCACAAAAGGGGATCACATGACTCTGAGACACAGCAACGCTCATAACTATGAACCAGTTGCCAAGCATTTGAATTTTGATCACATGATGATGGGGATGCTACAAAGGTCATAACTGTGAAAAATGGTCATGAGTCATATTTTTCAGTGCCGTTGTAACTTCCAACGGTCACTAAATGAACTGATGTAAGTCAATGTACCATGAAAGATAAAGGTACAAGTACAGATGGATTATACTTTTATAAGCAGATTTATAACACAAAAATTCTGAAGATTCCTGTCTTCCAGAGACCCAATACACCAGGAATATTTCTATGAAAAGTCACCATTAAATAAATATTTTCTATGAAAATTATTGACACTTTCCCCTATATTTTTAGTAATGATTCTCTGACCATTTCAGATTTCTCCATACCTTTCCCCAAAAAGCAAAAACAAAGCATAAAATAGAAACTAATGCTTTGATGAGTCCCTTGGGAGTAGGGCGGCATAGAAGAACCAATAATAAATAAATAATAAAAATAAAATAAAAATAAATGATCAGATATGTATCAGTGTTTACCTGCAGGTAGCTTTGTGTGGGCAGCTATCTTCTGTGTGAAGGAAATTCACTACATGCAGCATGGCCCATGCAAAATCACATTTTAAAAGTGCCCAGGCTATGTATTACAAGCGTAGTACATAAAATTATCTACTACAATGTCCCACCTGTCAATGACTACTTCAGCTTCAACCACAACAATACACGAGCACACAATAGATACAAACTTAAGGTAAACCGCACCAAACTCGATTGCAGAAAATACGACTTCAGCAACAGAGTGGTCAATGCCTGGAATTCACTACCTGACTCTGTGGTTTCTTCCCCAAACCCCCAAAACTTTAACTTTAGACTGTCTACTGTTGACCTCACCCCATTTCTAAGAGGTCTGTAAGAGGCATGCATAAGCGCACCAATGTGCCTACCGTCCATGTCCTAATGTCCCCCTTTATTTGTATCCATTTCATGTATTAACATTTTAACATATTAACAGAGTTGGAAGGGACCTTGCAGGTCATCTAGTCCAACCCCCTGCCCAAGCAGGAGACCCTACATCTGCCTCTACCTAGGATAGAACTCACAACCTCCTGATTAATAACTATGTTTATACCTATATCTGTTATCTAATACATGCTTGACAAAATAAATAAATAAAATAAATAAATAAAAATAAAATTGTATTTGTCACAGATCTTGCAAGGAGGAAACTGGGATTTTTCACTCTTAGCTGATCCATCTGGGAACAAAAGATCACAGGAATAAAGTCCAGTTAGTATTTATCTTGCCAGGAGTGGGGAGACAGGAATGCGGGCTGAAGACAGGTGATAGACATTTTCCAAAATACATGAAGTAGCAAAGGGGCTTTTGATTTAAACAACAACAACAACAACCATTGTGCAGTCATATGGCCATTCCAGGAAATGCTGGAAATGAAGCCTCCAGTTTGCAAAGACCCAGCCATTGCTTCTTGCTAAGCTTTTTAAAAATGAGAGAAAAATGAAAGAGACCTTTTAGTTGCCTTGGGCATTTTAAACATTAAGACCCATCCTGGTCTGTTGCTGAAGTCATAAAACAAACCCCACATAAAATTTGCTAGCTCTCACGGCCAGGCAGATGTGAAATGGGAACTCCTTGGGCCTATTCATCCCTAAACATGTACAGTATCTGCAGCGCTGCTTTGACAGAGTAGGCAAAGTGGGCACGTGTTAATTTAAGTGTCCCCCAATGGCCCTTCTGTCACAGTGCTAAAAAAATAACAAAAGTCTTACCCAGCATATAAAAGCATCCTCCTGCAATTTTCAACATTCTTTCGGAATATTGTTATGTGAAGCAAATTCTAGCATATGTGTTCTCCATAAACAAAAAGTGCTTGTCTCTGTTGCATGATAACTTCACGCTGCTTTTCTGCTATCCACCAAAAGTAGGCTCATCATTTCAACAGTTATTGAGAAACCTTTCTAGAAGTGAATGTGATGCATTCCCAGTTCCTTCATTTGCCCTGTGGATAACAGCAGAAAAACTGAGAAATTTGTACTGATAGAAAAATAAAAAAGTCAGCTCTAAATGTGTCTATGTGGCTATGAGCTGTGCACAAATAAGTTATATTATAAACATTAGAACTGATTCATCATCTTCATTTAACGACCCTATAATCCCTTGCGGGGTGGAGTCTGGGCAACTGAATGGAGCAAGCAGAATGGAGCAATGGCCGGATGCCCTTCCTGTCACCAATGCGGAGTTTTTATTAAGCAAATATATTATCGGTGTACCCAGAGAGAGAAATATCTGCCTCTACCTAGGATCGAACTCAAAGCCTCCTGAGTGTGAGGTGAGAGCTCCACCTCTAGGCCACCACACCACTTCAAAATTAGAACTGATTCTGAGCCTGAAAAGGGTTTTTTTCACCCCTTTCTAATCTGATCTTTCTCTCTCTAGAACAGGGGTGTTAAACTCAATTTCATTGAGGACCACATCAGGGTTGTGTTTGACCTCGGGAGGGCTAGGGTTGGCGTGGCCAGCTCAACATCACTCATCGAGGCTCTGTTTTCGGCCACGACGGCCTCCTGCAGCCAGGGAAGCTGCACGTCGGCTTCCCCGGGTTCCGTTTTTGCTGGCAGAGGGCTGCAGGAGACCGTCGTGGCCAAAAATGGAGTCCAGGTGGGCAGAGGGCTGCAGGAGGCCGTCGCGGCCAAAAATGGAGTCCAGGTGGGCTGTGCACAACCTCCCCGGGTTCCGTTTTCACTGGCAAAGGCACAGCAGGAGGGTCCCTCACTGTTTCCAGGGCAGCCCCACGGGCCAGATCTAAGCACCCTGTAGGCCGAATCCAGCCCCCAGGCCTTGAGTTTGACACCCCTGCTCTAGAATATACAGTAGGTCAAATGTCTCTTAACATTTTTTTTCTATAATAACCTCTTATAGTTTCTAATAAGTAATTTAGCATGGTAAATACACACTTACACAAATGCACACAGGGTAGATTCTAAAGAAGCCATTAGGAAGATGCTGATTTTTTTCAGGGAAAACATGAACCTGTAATCTAAATAAAAGCTTATAAATCTAAGAAACTTTGCTGAAACAGCTGAGAATATAGAGAAGGATGCTTGGGCATTTTTGAGCCAAATGTATATGTATCTTTATGGGCAAAAGATGTCAGGCTATCAGTAGCATCCGAAAGATGAAATGCAGAATGAGCTGCTGTGAGTAAAGACTGTCAAGAACAACAAAGAGACCTTCTTCAAGTATGTTCAGAATAAAAAGAAAAGAAAGAGCAATCAGATGTTCTAGCCTGCCTTTATATTTTCTACATTGATAACTGATGTGATTTCCAGAAAATTATTTTTTCCTAACGATGAGAATGGTCCAGCATTGGAACAGCCTGCTTTGGAGATGACAGACTTCCCTTCCTGAAAGTTTTTAAATGAAGTTGATAAATATCCTTTTGTTTTGTTTTGAATTAAGATATTTTCTTTTCTTTTTAGAGCTTTTCTAAGCTTTCAGTACAGTGTAGTTACATTGGCATCTTCTTCCAATGGGACTAGCCTATGTTGCTCATTCCAGTGGAAACAGCCTACTACAGACCCCATCAGTTAAGGATTTTCTGCTGGTGGGGTCAAGGACAGCAGCCTTTTCTGCTGTGCTCTTCATCCTGTGGAACATTTTGCCAATGGTTAAGTTAGTAACACGGTTGTTAAGTGAATCTAGCTTCCACATTGACTTTGCTTGTCAGAAAATTGCAAAAGGTGATCCCATGATCTTGGGTCAGTCAATGCAGCTGTCATAAATACATGCCAGTTGCCGGCATCCAAATTTTGATCACGTAACCATTGAGATGCTGCAATGGTTGTAGTATGAAAAACGCCCATGTCATTTTTTTTTAGTGTGGTTGTAAATTCAAACAGTCACTAAATGAATAGTTGTAAGTTGAGGATGTCATGCCCCTGTCGGAGTCTGACTCTGCGGCGGAAGATGAGCTGCAACGAGAACTGACAGCGAGTACTTCCTATACAGAAAACCTCTACAAGATGTTTTACAGGTGGCACTTCCCACCAACAAGGCTAGCCAAAATGGGTGCACGTATTTCACCAGATTTGTTGGAAATGTAAAACACTACCTGGTACATACTATCATATGTGGTGGGAATGCCAAAAACACCAAAATTCTGGACACTAATTAAACAATGGATGGAGGAAATTCTAGATATGAAGTTGGATCTCAAACCAGAACTGTTCTCATTAGGAATAACAATAGACAAATATGATAAAAATAAATTGTATTTAATGCTACATATTTTGACTGCAGCAAGGATAACCTTTGCTCAGAACTGGAAAAACAAAGATATACCCACGGAGGAAGAAGTTCTACGGAAAATACTAACATGCATGGAGATGGGCAGACTAATGTCAGAAATAAAAGGGAAAGATAAAACTGAATATTTTGAAACCTGGAATAAATTATATTGTTGGTTAGGGAAAAGGAGATCCAAGATAACGAACTAAATTGGTGTAGATGCAAAGCGAAATTGAAATTGTGAATTGTTTTTGATTTTGGAGTTCAAGATAAACAATGATGTAAATATCAATACTAGATGAAGATCCGTCATGTACTTGTTTTTATGTTTTATGTATGTTTTGTCTTTTTATTTGTGTTATAAATAAAAAACTTTTTATTAAAAAAAAAGAACTGACAGCGAGTGAGAGGGCAGCTCCATTGGCCTAAGAGGAAACTAGGGAAGGGTAGAGTCAGTCCAGGTCAGGCTGTTCAGAATTAGCAAGGCCTGCAGACAGGGAGGAACAGAGCCCAGCCACCCCCGTCTGATGCAAGAGCTTGGAGAGTGCAGAGGAGGCGGGATCAGCTCTGATGGAAGAGGCCACTAACAAGGAGAGGGCTCCACCCGGCTTCACCAGGCACACCTGGGGAATGAGACTTAAGGAGATGCTGTGGGGAGGGGCATTTGTCAGGAACAAATGCCAAGTTCCTGGAGTGTTGTGTGCCAACGTTGGAACTTGCCAAGGATCCTTGCATTCCTGTGTAGCGTTCTGGACTGATTATCTGTATCTCTTGCCCCCTGAACTCCTTGCTTTGTTCTTGTTTTGCTAGATAAATTTGGGATTTATTACCATGCAGCCTTGGTGCAGACAGTGCTGGGCTGGACTAATTGCGACCAGAGGCTGTTTGAAGTTCGTTTGGGGGAGATTTGGAGCACTAAAAGGGCCAGTTTGAACTGCCAGCTGTTTGTGTTATAGCTGTGCCATACCCTGGGTCATCACAAGGACTATCTTTATTGGCAGTGGTGGAATGAGAATATAAAAAAGAAACAAATAGTGTCTTGGTGGCAACCAGTAATTTCTTTTCTTATTGAGATAAGGGCATATAGTTTTACATTGTATGAACATTGTATGTCCAAGGAGATTCTCAGTCATCCAGGTCATGGTTGTCCCAAAGGTGCTTTTTTTTCCCCAAGTGGCAACTGGACTTTCTGGTTTTTCTTTGAAGACATTTCGCTTCTCATCCAAGAAGCTTCTTCAGCTCAGAGCTGAAGTCCACTTGCCTCTTGGAAGAAAAAAGAAGCACCTTTGAGATGAACATTGTATGGTTATTTTCCCTCAAAAAAATGTTTCCATTATTTCTGGGTTGTTGGCTGTTGTTGTTTTTCCCCGCCAAGTCTTCTATATGGTTTAGGTTCAAGGCTGAAGAGGAAATTAACAGTTACCAAGCTAGAGATGGCTATTATGTAAGCATCAGCTTTTTGAAGCAGTCTCCACAATAAGTGTGTATGTGTGTGTCAAAATCTTCAAATTGGTGAGTAAAGCAGCTCAAAGTTCAATTCATTTTGTATGTGTGATAACTGTGTGTGTGTGTGGCCATATCCATTATGTTGCATATTTTTACTTTCGCCTCAGCATGCTGACACTCGTTGACATTAGATCACAAAGAGCACACCGCATATCCATTCGTTTGAAAGGTGAGAGCAAGCAGCCCCAAGGTTGTAAAAGTCACTTACATCTTCTCATTGGCCACAGGCAATCAGTTGTTGTACGTGTCATTCTAATGTAGCAGAGCCATGTTTATAAGTCTTCTGTTAAGTCTTCTGTCTTCTTCTGTTAATACTTCGGTTAAGTCTTCTGTGAGAAGGAGTCACTAGCTGTGAAGTGTCAGCCAATCTGTGATTTATTGTCAAGTCTGGTGGAGTACTACTGTCAAGTCAAGGGTAGCTGATCTCTTTTTCTTTCAACTTCATTTCAGTAATTTGAATGTCATCTAATGATCACATGCGGGAGATGTTGGAAAATTAGAATCCCCCCCCCCCGCATACCTCTTAGAAGTATCTGTGATAGTAAACAGCAAAACAGCTATAGACTTATATTCCTCCTTCCACTATTTTTAATTTAATGGGTTCATCGTTATCCTCCAATTAATTTTCTTTCCATATTGTGAATTTCCAACTAGAAGCAGCTTTTTTAATATACACTCTTTTCTTTCTTTTGCTTTTCAGCATGTTGTAATCTTGAGTGATTCTATTCCAATCTAGTTACCATGCAACCCACCAGCCGTATACAGTATTATGTCCAGTTTTTAGTCTCCTTCCCCCCCCCCCTCATTCTTAGTAGTATGGCTAACTGGTAGCAGGCTTGGATTGGTGGAAAGAGGGGGAAATGATTTTGTCACATTGTAAGAGGTTTAAATTATGAAATCCTTTTTATGTATATATATATATAAAGTCTCTGTCAGGTCAACCCACTGTCCTGATGATTTCATTAATATATTAGTGCACTATTCCTGGTAACAATAGTTTTCTTCTGGGATTATTTTCATACCTCCCAGACTGACCTAGAGCATTGGATGGATGGATGGATGGATGGATGGATCTCTTATTAGACATCTGATTCTGGGCAGCTCACCAAATAATAAACAATAAA
This sequence comes from Diadophis punctatus similis, assembly GCA_023053685.1. Classification (NCBI taxonomy): domain Eukaryota; kingdom Metazoa; phylum Chordata; class Lepidosauria; order Squamata; family Dipsadidae; genus Diadophis; species Diadophis punctatus. The sequence goes on along the minus strand of JALIGW010000001.1, from coordinate 129,482,663 downwards.
AACAAAAGTGCAATACGAAACAAGATGGGATCCTATCTGCTTACCTTCTAAGCCTAGATTAAGTCAAGCAGGACTTATAAATTAGCCTTAAATTCTTATTCCTTAACTCCCTGACATTTCTTTGTTCCAGAAGGTTTCTAATCCATAAAAAGGGGGAATGGAGAAATGTGGACACCTCTTCTTCCAATAGTCAGTGTGCTATCATATTGGTAGCACTGGGAAAAAGCTTGCCTGTAATATACATTCCAATAAACACTCTTTTATATGTATTCTTACTGCACACATTGCCTTGGAGAATAATAACTGATAGCCTAATATTAACATATATTCGGGCCACTGAAGTTGAACTTTCAATCCCCATAAAGCATAACACATATTCTTGAAGAGTAACTGAGTATTTGTTAGCAAGGAAACATAGAAAAAAACTAATTTGAAAATAAAATATTACCCAGGATTTATCTGCAAAGAAACTCATTTTGTTGCAGGCTTGGAAAACTAATTGATAAAAATAACCTTTTTTTCAGCTGGTTGGTTTTATAGCCAGAGAGACAGACTACATTTCTGTAATGACTTATTACTGCTAAGAAAAAAGAAAAAAAGAAAAATATTATTCAAATATGATGATACATTTCCATACCTTTAGAAACTCATCCTAATACATGCCAGCAAACAAATTTTACACATTGTAGAGGTTTCAGATAACCTTTTATATTTTTATTAATTTATTTTATTTACTTATTTCTTATCCACAAGGCTATCTTTCGATCATATGCTACTTAACCCTCCCTACATTACTCAATATGAAATCTTAAAAACCGTGGTAATATCTGAGTCACAGTTGGAAAAATCCAGAAACCCTCACAGATTTAGATGGGTGAAGGTGCTAACTCAAATCATTGATCCAATGATCAGCTGAATATAGTGATGAAACAATAGCATATATTCATGAATTTTTTCCATATTGTCTTCATAAATTGTGCGTTTTGCGGTATTAATCTAACATTTCTTATACTGCCTTTGCACCTGAGTTCACACAGTGAACTAATTCACTAGATACTTGATCTGCTTGCTGAAAGGACATAGCCCTTGTGTTTTTGTAAATTTAGCATGAAATGGGAACTCAATCAAGTGTGATCCCCCCCCCCCCAATAAAACATAGTTTCACAAACTGTATACTTCCTGCCTCTGGTTTCACTGTATTGTAAAGCTTTCAAGAAAATGTATTGCCATAAAAATACACTTTTAGTTGATAATGGTTAAACACGATAGTCAAAGTATAGGTAGATTATATTTGTATTTTTCCCCAGTCCAGTTAGTTTATCTGTAGTATTCATCCCAACATATCACAATTTCTTGCTGTAATTAATCAAACAAGAGAAATCTTAAGATATCTTCAAGTAAAACTTCCTGATTTGAGGAAAGCTACTTTCTAGCAATTTAATGTAAAGCAAGTTTCTACTATCATTGGAGAAATAGCCTTAAGGTGTTGTGTAGATAAAATTGTAGATTTAATACATGTTATGCACTGAATCAGTGTCTGAATTCAGAGCATAATATTAATCTGCTCTTTGAGATTAACTTATATGAACGGCACTAATGTACTTTCATTCCCTTAATATTCACATTATTGCAAATACACACATAAACAGGAGCAATGACCAATAGAAACAGTGGTGGGATTCAATTTTTTTTTACTACCGGTCCTGTGGGCGTGGCTTGGTGGGCATGATGTGGCTTGGGGGGCATGGTTTGGGGTGTGTGGCAGGGGAAGGATACTGTAAAATCTCCATTCCCTCCCCACTCCAGGGGAAGGTTACTGCAAAATCCCCATTTCCTCCCGATCAGCTGGGATTCGGGAGGCAGAGAATAGATGGGGGTGGGGCCAGTCAGAGGTGGTATTTACCAGTTCTCCGAACTACTCAAAATTTCCGCTACTGGTTCTCCAGAACTGGTCAGAACTTGCTGAAACCCACCTCTGAATAGAACCAAATTTTAACTGTACTCTCTCCACAGTCAAATCAGATTTGCAATCTTCAAAAAGTTATTACATTTACTATGTTATGGTGTGCACATTTTGTTTTGTTTTGTTTTTGGCCTATTTCTGAATGAGGAAGTAAAAGAGAATCTGAGATAAAATGCTCTGGCTGAAGACAGAGACTGAAGAGATAGAAGTCTTATTCATACACAAACGTCTGCTTACAGAAAACCAGTTATTATAGAGAATTTCTGCTAGAAACATTGGACAATTTCTAATTTTCATGCAGGGGGGCACAGAGAAACATCCTAATTATATGGAAAAGCCATCCATCCATCCATTCAACGTATAACCCACCTTTCAAGTCAAGTGTAACACTTAAGTTAGACTTACCTTATATGAAGTGAGAAAATCAAAACAAATGCCAGATGATAACAAAAAGTGAACAGCAAGGTTACCCAAAGAGCACAGTTCACTCCCAAATGCTCCCTGGAACATTCATTCATTCATTCATTCATTCATTCACTTTCTATAGCCACTCAATTCAACCAAGTGATTCTGAGCATCTTACAATTGCGTCCTTTCCATGAGCTTGGCAGTGTCATAGTACTTTCAGGATCCTAATTCTGGGTGAATGGCATACTTAACAGAACACTAAGTTTTCTTTTAAAGCCCAATTCTTTGACTTGAAATGAATCTACAAATTACCATTCTTTTCATCCAGGTCCCTTTATTTTCAGGTAAGGATTTTCTTTTGTGGGAAGTCATACCAGATTGTAATAATTAGTCCAATAATTAGTCTAAAACAAGTGAGTCCTCAATAGACTGCTGTGAGAAATTTTCAAGAGAGAGTCAAACGTGAGGGCAAAGTCAAAGTGCCTCAAGTGTCCTAGTCTCTCGGGCCATCTTTGGCTATGGCCTCAACTGCAATGTTTTCCGAGCAAAGATAGTGATAGCAGGGACCTGTCCAGTAGTGGCTTCTAAAACTCTTTACTACCAGTTCGTGCACGCATGCACAGAAGCGTCCCGGGAGGTGGGCGGAGCCTTCCACAGCTGGCGCTACTGGTTCTTAGAACCGGGCCTTGCACATGCGCAGAAGCAAAATCACCCAAAAATTCACGGAAAAAAGTGGCGATGTGTGCAGTGGACCAGCAGAGAGCGCTTCAGAGCGGTCGTGCACAAATTGAGCAATTGGCCACTCCCTACCAAAGCTGTGCACCAGGCAGCTCTGGCAAGAACCCACCTCTGCACCGCTGGACCTCTCCTTCAGTAACCTCTCATTTCCTGACATTCACATACATAGGACTCCCTTGAAAGGCTGTCAAAAGGGCATTGGGGATATGGTTGTGTTGATCCTGAAGAGCTTCGTCAAACACCTATTCATTTCCAGAATTAATTCAAGATTAGAGTGTTGCTATCCAAACCAAATTATCTACAAAACTATCTTTAAAAAACAGAATGGCCTCTCTCAGTCTGCCAGAGCTTCTGTATGAATGAAGTTAGGTGGGGTGAGGGATGAGGTGAGGCGACAGGAGAGGAACCGGTCTCGTTGCCTCATCCTATGGTGAATAAAATCAGGTTATTATATGAAACCAGAAAAGAAACATTCTTGTTCAAAGAGTGCCCAGGTCATCCTAACATTTTGTTGCATAGCTGAGGCCACTCTGTTCTACTATGCATTTAGGAATTATTAGTGAACGTTGTAACTCAATCCTTACAGTATCAATTATTATGGGATTGATGCTCACCCTCTTTTGTTCTGGTCATTTATTGATTGATTGACATTTTATTGCTATTTGTTTGCTATTATTACTCATCCTAGGAAATTTTTATGAAAAACAAATTCAAATTTGGATGAATGAATATTGCTTTTAGATGTGTTTATTCCCAGTCAGATACTAATTTATACAACTAAATTGTAAATTTATAAATAGACAAATAAACATATTTTCAAGATTGACTTAAAGTTATCAAGTATCATTAAGTCAATTAGGAAAGTGAAATAAATGACACTGTAAAACTGACAAGTTCTCATAAGTATTTGATATTGTAGCTCTCTGATTAAAAAATTCTAGTTTCATAATGAAGAAATGCAATGTTAATTTATTAAGGAAAACAAATTATTTTAACCAAGTAAATGTTTAAATGTTAAATGTCATCAATCAGATGTGTTTTACAGTAAAGGTTTGCACCTCTGACACATTGTTAGTAAATTTCAAAAGTATATATTTTTATAAAGTCTAGTATTACTACAAAGTATATTAATCCAATACTTTGCAAGTATATCTAATAAAGTCTCTATCTGAGTTACAGCAAAAAAAGAGCAAAGACAGTTATAATCTACAGTTGAGTGAGTATCTTCCCTTCTTAGGGCAAGTATTCTATCAATAGAACTAAACAAACTATATTTTTTAAAGGTTTTTTTCCTCCTCCTGTCACATTTTTTTACTTCTGAAAACCTGAAGTAAAGTTGTCTCATCCCCTAATAGCAATAGCATTTAGACATACCGTGTTTCCCCGAAAATAAGACAGGGGCTTATATTTTTTTGACCCCCCAAAAATGCCCCTGGCCTTATTTTCGGGGGGTGGCTTATTATTTTTGGGGTGCAGGAAGGTCGCGACGCACCACTTACTGAAGTTCGGCAGCTCCGTGGTCTCTCAGCTAATCTGTTTAGGGAAAAAAAAATCTTGCATAGTGCAGAAACTCTTCTCGCGAGAATTTGCAAGTTCTCGAAGCGAGAAGAGTTTCTGCACTATGCAAGATTTTTTCCCCTAGCCGAGGGAAACCCCAGAGAACTTTGAACTCGCGAGACGTTCTTTTAAAATGGGCTGCCGTGGAGAGAAGACCATAATAACATGACGGAGGTTCTGGGAAAAGCCAAGGTAGGCCGCCTGCCCCGCCCCGCCCCACCCCTTCCATTCTCCCTGTGACATGTGCTCCCGTCCTGGCGAGAGACGCGAAACGGCAACTCGGGAGCGGCAGAAGGATCGGGATGGGGAAGCGAGCGATCTGGGCAGTGCTTCTCGGACTTGGCTGGCGCAGGAAAAACTGCCTTAAGGCGGGGACGCTTGGCTCGGGTTGGCTGGCCGGAGCGTTGCATCACGAATGCAGGGGATGGGTGGAGACCCGGCAGCCCTATCCCAGGGTCCGATTGGTGCAGGAGCGGAGGCGCGTCGCCCGATGCCCGGGTTAGTCCTCGGGTCTGGCGAAGGACTGGTGAACTTTGCGAGGGGCAAAGAGGGTTGGCGATGCTATGCCCGATCGATCGATCGTTGGTTGGGATGCTGCCTTCCCAGCCTCCGGGATCAATGGGAGAGAAGGAGGGAGGGAGGGAGGGAACGAACGCGGGTGGCTGGGTAGGGAAAGAGCCCGGCGGAGCGTGCGAAGGGGATTCCTTCCACTGCATCGCACCGCTTTCCACATTGTTGAAGTGAGGGAGGTTCATTGTGCGATTGGACTTGGGGTGCATCCCCCTTTTAAAGATTCACTTCCGGCTATTTCCAAACAAACTTCCAGACGCTGGTAAGATGAGCACCTCGCAGCCCTGCATTCCCCGCCACCCCCAAATTGTGCCTGATGATCTTACCAGCGTCTGGAAGTTCGCGGCTTCTCTTTTCAGCAGGTTTTTGAGGGAAACTCCTTCAATGTAAAAGAGAAGTTATAGCGAGTGCGACCAATTAACAACTTTTCACACTCGAGATAACTTCTCCTTTACATTGAAGGAGTTTCCCTCAAAGACCTGCTGAAAAGAGAAGCCGCGAACTTCCAGACGCTGGTAAGATAATCAGGCACAATTTGGGGGGGAATGCAGGGGAGGGCCGGGCTGCGAGGCGCTCACTTTACCAGCGTCTGGAAGTTCGCGGCTTCTCTTTTCAGCAGGTCTTTGCAGAGAAACTTCTTGAGGGAAGTTTCTCTCTCTCTTTCCGGGCCAAAAGAGTGCCGCCGCAAAAAGAGCGGCTCCCGGCATGTTCCCCCCCCTTTCCCCCAGAAGTAGTGAGGAGGCTTATTTTCAGGGGGGGCTTATTTCAAGGCATGTCCCGAAAAAGCCCTGTGGGGCTTATTTTCGGGACAGGTCTTATTTTTGGGGAAACACGGTATATATCGCTTCGCAGTGCTTTACAGCCCTCTCTAAGTGGTTTACAGAGTCAGCATATTGCCCCCAACAATCTGGGTACTCCTTTTACTGACCTCGGAAGGATGGAAGGCTGAGTCAACCTTGAACCACTCAGAATCGAACTCCTGGAGTGAGCAGTGAGTTAACCCTGCAGTACTGCATTCTAACCACTGCACCACTACAGCTCTATGAATATGAATATGTAATAGTCATATTACAATCTTCTTCCAATGATGTTTAGCTATTTTTTATGAAATAAGAGAATCCTTAGTTGAAAAAAAATGTCAAACATCCATTACTGATTTTAAAAAATGTCCAGGGCTCAGAACAATACAGCCTCACCTGAAAAACAAATCAAATATTGGTTGCAATTGTTATTTTTGTTGGTTGAAAACTGGCAACCACTGACTGGATTTGGCATTTTTATTCCCTTAACGAGTTCTTCTCAAGAACCTGAGATAGGCAGATGTTGTTTTTTGATGGTGTTGAAGGTATTTTGCAGCATGTAATGTGTCCCAAGTAAAGCTGCCTTTTGCAGTTGACTGATATTATGCTAAAATGTGAAGTTACATCTGCCAGTTCTTTAGCTGGAATTTTTCTTCATACACATTAAGATCTTCTCAAGAACATAGGATTGTTGATATTGACTGATATCATATCAGAGTTTGTTGCATAAAAATCGATTTCCAGAAGCACACACAGATAACTGATTCAGCTGGATTCATTAACTTCTTTATAAACATAATAATATATATATACAATACCACAAGTAGATTATTTCTTCAAGTAAACACAAGCAGGAAAGTTAGTTTCATTTCAGCAGAGCAGACAAGCACAGAGTGGGCTGAGAGTACAGACTGAGCTGAGAGTACAGAGTGGACTGAGAGTACAGAGTGGATTGTACCACGCCCAGCCTTAAGCTTCAGTTTTCAGTTTCGATTCTCAGCACAGACTCAGAAGTGTTTAGCTCTCATTGGCTGACTTAGTTGCTATGCCTATTCATTGGCTGACCTTGTTAACATGGTTCTCCCAATTCATGAATATCTTAACATATCATTATTATGGTTAGTCGCAGAGTCAGCCAGATGTTTAGACTGGATTTAGCATCTTTATCCATTTATCAAATCCCTCCCAAGGGCCTGAGAGAGGCAAATGTTGTTTGATGGTGTTAAAGTATCATTGAAGGATGTAAGCTGTTCCAAGTAAAGATGCCTTACATACTGCATTTATTAGTGATATTTCAACAATTCTACATGTGATTCCAAGCAATTTATAACTTAGAATATCATATTAATAGTGGGAATACCTAGGTTCAAATATCAACTCAATCACAAAGTTAACTACATCTGCTTCACCAAAGAGCTGTGAAGAGAAATGGTAATGGCGTAGAAAACATGCACATTGGCTCTCACTGTTTATATAAAATACAGCCTAAAACAAAATATAGCTTTTATATTGCATAAAACTGTTGTACTATAATTGCACTGCTGGGTGGCCCACGCAGATTTAAACATGAATTTGCAATGAGCAGCCGTACAATTTTTTTAAAAAATAAATAAATAAATAATAACTAAAAATGACCATTCTAAAGCAATTTAGATCGAACACTGTTTCTTGATGTTGAATTCTGTTTCAACAACCATGTAAGTGTTAAGTATATAGCAAAATCCACACGGATGATTCTGTAGATTGTATTTTAACATAGCAACCTAAAGCTAAACCTTACAAAGCCATCCAGGGTCTTAGAAGAGGATATATTTCTGGCTTCAGTTCCACTGATTAGTTTTTACAGCCCTTGAATGCTTTCCTTGAATATCAAAGCTTCAGCGTTTTGAATTCAACAACATGTTTGGAAGATAAGTTCTTTGCAGGAGATCCCCAAAACATTTCCTCTTATTTAAGGTGACCAGACGTCCCGCTTTTGGCGGGACAGTCCCACTTTTTAATAATTTGTCCCGCGTCCCGCGCCGTTTCAAAAAAGTCCCGCTTTTTTAATTTGAATTTGCCCTGCACACCCCTCTGCCTCCTGCCTCGCCTGCCTCCTCCTGCCAGGCGGAGAGGGAGGGCAGTGAGAGGGGCAGCGGCGGTCTTGCCGGTTCGTCGCTGCAGAGCCGAAGAAGCTGGTGGCGTTCGCGGCACGGGGCTTCCCCCGCCCGCTTTCCCCGGCCGCCGGGACGCCGCCATTTGCGTTCTTTTGCCCTCTGTGCAAGCAGAACACTTTGCGCATGCACAGAGGGCAAAATAACGCAAATGGCGGCGTCCCGGCGGCCAGGGAAAGTGGGCGGGGCAAGCCCCGCGCCGCGAACGCCACCAGCTTCTTCGGCTCTGCGGCGACGAACAGGTAAGCCTGCGCCGGTAGGAACCCACCCCTGGCTGCGATGAAGGGGGGGGTTTGGGGGCGGGTGCACAAAGCTGCAGGATAAGAGAGACGTACCCCTCCCATCTTGCTCCCCTAGAACCCCCCCCCCGTCAATGGTGTCCCGCTTTACAAATATTAAAATTTGGTCACCTTACTCTTATTAGAATTCATTTTTGAAACTCTTACTTTATGCTTCTCTCTTAAATAGAGAAGGACAACTGAGAGAACCTAAAACATAGGTAGGAAAAAAGGGTTTCTAACCTTTTTTTATGGTATTGGGCTTGTATTTATTGTGGTGGTTAATTAAATGAATTAAAAAATCTTATTCTTTTTCTTTCTCTATGCTTCTCTATGCTTCTTTCTTTCTTTCTCTATGCTTCTCTATGCTTCTTTCTTTCTTTCTCTATGCTTCTCTATGCTTCTTTCTTTCTTTCTTTCTCTATGCTTCTCTATGCTGAAGTGGTTCAGTGCCACTTTATTTCTGGCTAAAATCAGAAGCGTGTAAATTCGCATGTTCCAACAGAATAACATCTCAGGAGCCCCTTTAATACCTGACCTTGATCAAAGTTCACTTACTGATAGAGAATATTTATAACTCAGGGTTGAACCGTGGGGTCCCTGGTGCTCACTGGTGGAGTTTTCTTGCAGACATTTGGTAGCACTGATGATGTTACCTAGTTTGGCAAGAAAACCACTAAGCTCAGAAAGCACTAAGGGCTGCACAATTCATTTACTGGGCTGTATTTGTTTCCTCGCTGACATCAATGGCTTTTCCTCATCTAGAAGTTACATTAATGGTTCCATATTTTTTTATGGTATTGATTATCTTCCTGATAAGCTTGTGGTATTACATCAAGATAAATTTTGCTCGCATGGCTCTGAAAGCTGCCCTATTCACTTTCGTGTGCAGAAGAAACGATTTCATTCAATTTCATCCATCTTAATCCAGCAAATGTACAACCTCTTTGAAGACTATTATTTATTCCGCATAGTGTGAAAAATACGTAGTTTGTTTTGAATTATAACTTCATCTCAATTTCATTTTATGATTTTCAATCTGAATGCGTGTATATGAGTAATGTTAATTTTATTTGACTTGGGTTTTCCACATCAAAGGATTATAACTCTATTGATCTCCTTTATAACACAGTATCATGATATTCTAACTTATATACATTAGTCCACATTACATTATAACAAAATGGGATATAAATACATTTAGCGTTTTTCCAATTATATATGTGATTTCACATCTTTTTTGCAATACGACAGTAAAACTCCTTAGCTGATTGAATACCTTTATCTGAGTTATATATGATATTTGTTATCTCCCATAGCCAGCTGGATCAGGTCAACATCCAAAATAGATTTTTTTAATGCATTTTGTTTGGTTTTTCTTTTAATTGGACACATACATTTATTAAATTCCAGCAATATGCAATATTTTTATAGCGATAACAAATGCAATCATCAAAACCCAGAATCAAAACCTCATGTTTACCTTTATCAAGCAAAAAGTCCAAAAGTGTTTTCCATGTAGAAAGAAAAGTAGTCAAATTTTTATCTTTGATCAAAGAAGTTAGTTTTGCCATTTTAACCATTTTTTTTAACTTCACCACCAATTCTTCATTATGGCAATTTGTACATGTTTCCACCTCTGTGCATACAGGTGCCTTGCAGCAATTATCAAATATAAAAGCAAAGTCCATATTTTCTTTCAGTCTATTTATCCACGAAATCTAAAAGAAAAGCTTCTGATTTCAACTATACATTGAGTTTAAGAATCTTCTGGAAAAACAAACGTATCTGATCTTACCACTTTTACAAGTCCATCATGAATGACAAAAGGTATAGTCTCCATGCCATGTAGTATGGACAAAATGTAACCCCACCTTAAAGTGTGTGTGTGTGTGTGTGTGTGTGTGTGTGTGTGTGTGTGTGTGTGTGTGTGTGTGTATGCAAATATGTTGTAAATTTTCTTCCTTGTTGTCATGATAGGAAGCCTCCAAGTTTCTGGTATTCTGATATAGAGCCGTGGTGGCACAGTGGTTAGAATGCAGTACTGCTGACTGCTGGCAGTTCGAATCTCACCGGCTCAAGGTTGACTCAGCCTTCCATCCTTCTGAGGTTGGTAAAAGTCAGGTTGGACCTTGACTCTGTAAACTGCTTAGAGAGGGCTGTAAAGTACTGTGAAGTGGTATATAAGTCAAATTGCTATTGCTATTCCCACCATAGCAAGAGACTCTTTTTTGACTTCTCCTTCTATATACTGGAAACCTCTTCCTTAACCTGTCTGAACTCCAGATTTTTCTGTCTTTTCAACTATTGTTGTCAGCATCAGCATCAGCATCTCATTTTTATGAACCAGAGAGTTCAACCCATTGCACAGTATCATACAAACATAAAGAAATGAACAAAAGTGGTAGATACCCTTTAGCAATAGCAATCACACTTAGATGTACAGTATATACCATTTCATAGTGCATTACAGCCCACTCTAAGCAGTTTACAGAGTCAGCCTATTGCCCCCAACAATCTGGGTCCTCATTTTACCAACTTCGGAAGGATGGAAGGCTGAGTCAACCTGGAGCCATTCAGAATCAAACTCCTGGAGTGAGCAGTGAGTTAACCTACAGTACTTCATTCTAAGCACTGCACCACCATAGCTCTTTAATCCATATGTTGATAGTGTAAATTATATCATGACTAATAAGCTATTAAAATGTGTCACATAAGTTCTCTCCATAATTTATGCTGTCTCTTGATTCAGTAACTGATCATTCCAGATAGATAGATGATAGGTAGGTAGGTAGGTAGGTAGGTAGGTAGGTAGGTAGAAAGATAGATAGATAGATAGATAGATAGATAGATAGATAGATAGATAGATAGATAGATAGATAGATAGATAGATAGATAGATAGATAGATAGATAGATAGATAGATAGATAGATAGATAGATAGATAGATAGATAGATAGATAGATAGATAGATTAGAACCTCTGGTCACGACCATAATTCGTTCCATAACCCTAACCCTAACCCTAACCAACCCAATTTGATTGTGTGTGGGGGGGTTTGGTCGGAACCTGATTTGGTCGTGGTCACAAGCATTCGTGACCAGAGGTTCTACTGTAGATAGATAGATAGATAGATAGATAGATAGATAGATAGATAGATAGATAGATAGATAGATAGATAGATAGATAGATAGATAATGACAATAACTGTTACTTTTTTTCTTTTCTTGATTACATTAGTATGAAATAATAATTCAGACTGTGATAGTAATAAAACTGCATTCCTGTAAGGATCAACACAACATATTGTAGCACTGTAGTGTTACTCTACTCATGCCTTATTCAGTCAATGACTTTTTTCTAAAGTTAACTGATTTCAATCACTGTTATCATAATTTGTTTCTATAATAATTCAATGTTCTGCCAAATTAAGACTGCATTCCTTTGAGGCCTATTTCTAAATTTATAGGACCTATTAGGAATAGGCCCTATAAACAGTAGCAATTTTAAGTAATCATATAGAGCAGCAGTGGGTTGCTCCCGGTTTGGCCCGGTTCTAAGAATCGGTAGCGCCGGCGGTGGGAGGCTCCGCCCACCCACCCAGAACGCTTCTGCACATACACAGAAGTGTCGTGTGTGAGCGCGCGCACAAGCGCACACATGAGCGAACTAGTAGTAAAGGGTTTTAGAACCCACTACTGATGTAGAGGATTGCATAAACTATGTAAAACTTTTTAATACTGATTCCACATCATAGAAATTATATTGGTTGTGGGGTTTTTTACTTCCCTATTTAACATTCTATCCTCTTCAAAAAGTTCCATAAACTATTTTTTTTAAATGAGCAACTGCCCTGTATTTCAATTTCCTGTTCAGAATATTTTTCCCTGCATGAACTTTGCTGCTTATTTAAGCTAAACTCTGCAAACTCAAGTAAATTAGTTTGTGTTACAAAAACAACCTCATTCTCCTTTAATGAGCTGGTTCACTCAAATGGTTACAGGAGCACTGAAGGAATAATGAACTGCTAGATTTCAACATGGTATTCTATAAACGCCCAGGAACCTCTTTGAGAAAGCGTCTCAAATTCTTTATCAACCCAATTCTATGAGCTAATATTTTAATTTAAAAACACCTTCTCATCATATTCCCCCTGGCTTCATTTGCTAGCTGCTGCCTTTTCAGTGAGCATAAGACTTTACTCTGTAATGCTTCTTATCCTTCACACAGTTGATCCTTCCATTTTTGAGAACATAGAACCTTCATCTCTATTGAGATAGAGTAGATTGAATGATTGAACAGAATAATGGAGTCAGTCATTCGGAGCACTGACCTTTTAAGCGGTTAGAAATCCAAAGATGGAATGCCAGTCCATTATTCCTTCTGAAGCACAAATACAAACAAGTGTTCATAAAGACAAGTATATTTTAGCATATGCTATCTCAGTTCAAGAAAAGATGGGTACGGTGAACACATCACAATAATAATTTGCAGGGTTCTTTTGTTTTTGCCTTGCTTTTATGGTACTGAAGATGTGGTTTTGTGTGCCTATTGCCCTGGAATGTTTGGGGAATTTAAGGACTGTTTATTTATAATATTTAAAAAAGGCAAAGAAGGGACTTTTTATCATTTATGGTGGACAAGTGATAAAGCAAAGAAATATTGGAATAGGATACATATCTTAATACAGAAAATTATTAAAGTAAATATAAAGAGAAAACCAGAGACTTTTCTTTTGGGTTTAATGGAAAAAAACCTAGGAAAAAATCGGAACTTTGATGTTATATATGTTGATGGCAACAAGACTACTGTATGCACAGAAATGGAAGGACACTTCGATCCCCACGATGGATGAATGGGTGCAAAAACTGATGGAGTTAGCAGAGATGGCTAAATTGACTGCTTTGATCAAAGAAAAAAAATACAAATACTTTTATTTCTACTTGGAAACTGCTTCTTGACTTTGGGCTTGAGGTGAAAAAAACACAAACTTTGATTTTGGGTTTTACCAATTAGATAGATTTGTCATTATGGAAATGGCTAGTTTATACTATTAAAAGTAAAAAAAAATGAAATTTGATGTTAATGCCTTATTCTACTGCACCAAAGGGAGCTGGAAGTCAATGCCTTTTTTCTTCTTTTTCCCCTTTTCTTTCCCTCACTTTTCCCTTCCCTATTTTCCCTACTACTTACATTTGTATGTTCTTTGTATGCTATATTATAAACTAATAAAAAGTATTCTTTTAATTTTTTTAAAAAAGGCAATGATGATCTGCCCCTTAGGTTATGGATGTCCAACCTTTTAGCTTCACAATGAATGAAGTGGAATTACCTTGGGCCACATATTTATTTTTCCGAAAAAAAAGCAGGAAAGGGAAGAAAAATTAATCAGGGAAAGTCCAGGATGGATCAGGAAAAAAATAATCAAATAATCAATAACAAGATCAACCCAAAACTCAGAGGAGCTTAGAGAAAAGCGTCCATGAGCTGAGGACTGGATTGAACGACTGAGGAACGTCACCAGGGAGGCGGCTCCTCAGAAAATTCAACCCAGTCCATAGAGTTGTGAGGCTAGAACAACCCATCCGGGACTCTGCCTTCGATATGAGGAAAAATATTTAATATAGTTAATGTAGATAAATCACGTAATAATGTTAAAAGTTTGTAAACTTGTGGGGCTGGGTCACTAGCTGTCCAGGAATGCATGTGGACTTCAGGACAAAGGTTGGACACGCCTGCTTTGGGTTCTCCTGCAGGGAAGTGCTGAGAAGAAATAATATAGCAGTGGTTGTAGCAGTTCCTTGCCACTGCATATGCAATGAAAGAGAAGAAGGCTGAAACCGTTGTGTTGCAATGCTCGGGAGACCATCTTTCTGTTTCAGCCACCAATGAATAAATCTTTGTTTCCTAAATATAACTACCATATAAGCCTCTGGGATTTCGGGCTCACAGATCATAGTGCTTGTGACTCCTGGTTGGTAATTGAGAGATGGGAATAATGTCCCTTATCTTGTTTCATTTGCAGCTTGTCAAACATGCAGGTTTATTTAAAAAAAATATTATTATCATTCCCAGAGAAAATGTTCCGGTGAAAACAAAGATGTATGGGAAAAGTAATGCGACTAAATGAAGAACAGAAACCTGAGTGATAGCGGAGGTAGATAAGGGATAAAGTTGTGGTTTTAAAAGGTTTGTGATTTATCCATTTATGTGCCCATCTTTAAAAAAACAACCACACACACACACACACACACACACACACACACACACACACACACACACACAAAGAACTAACGTTACATTTGAAGGCAGAGCATTTCACAGGTTGGGAAAAGTGCTATTATATGCATCTGATAAATAGGCCTCTCTGAGTTAAAGCAAATAAATCTCTTCTGCAGATTTTAAAAATGAAAGAGAGTCATAGCAAAACAGATGGTCCATCAAAGTTATGCTTTGAGCCGTTTAAGCTTTATAGCTAAGATCAACAAAATTTAAGCCTGGGAAAAAAATATGTGACTAGTGAAAATCTTTCAGTATTGGAGTGATATAAAGGGAAATCCATGGCCTGTTTATTACCGTAGATGCCACATTTTGTATCCATTAAAGAATTGGGACACTTTGCAGGAGCAAATCGACAATAAAGCACGTTGCAACGATGTAGACAAGGTAGAACCAACGCATATGAAACACAGTTGTGAAAATATACCCAATACACCCTTGAATTCCCTATAGGTAATGTAGATTCAAAGTGTACCCCATATATCCAACTTGATCTTCCAACGGAAATACCATTAGCGGCACAATAAGTTGAACCCCAATTCTCTAGCCAGGTTTCTCATAGCACCTTCATTTTGCCTGGATTTCATCTTGGTGTTTGTTTGTTTTCCTATTCATCCAAATAATCAAATCTAGGAAAGGAGATTGCAAGTTTCCTTGGGGTTATTGGACAACAACACAGCTGAAATCTTCAGTTTACTGGTAGTCTAAAAATAATAAACCTGGTGGATTTATTGTTCATCCATTTAACGGATATGGAAATTCTGCTTTTCAAGTGACATTAAGGAATAGGGCATCCAAAATTCTTAAATTGTCATCTCAAGAATGAGTGACATATATTTAATGGTATATAGGATGCCCTTCTGAAGTGCTTTGACTAAAGAAAAAACTTATCCTAAAATAAGATATGTGACCTGATAAATCACGGCCTTGTTCCGCTGATCATCATAAATGTACAATACCGCCATTCTATTTAATATCTGCTTCTCATTCGAATTCGTTTTTCTTTAATCAACATTTTTCCCTATGTTTCTGCTTTATAAAGGGAAAACTCAGATCTCAAGATGAAAAAAATAAGATCAGAATTTTATTACTGATCATCTTTACTATCTAATAATCATACCCTGGCAGAAACACTTGTTTCACAAACATTGCATGGCCGTAGAATAAACATTTGTTTTGTTTTGTTTATTAAATTTGAACTCTATGCCATGGTGAAACAATTTTTTAAATAGAGTTTTTATTTCAAATGGCACTACCTTTTATTTCCCAGGCTTTGATTCATTGCTTTTTGGATGAAATTTAAGTCAAGATCTCACTGAGAGGTACTAGCTGTTAACTTCAGAATGATTAATGGCAAGACAAGATATCAGGTATCAGAGTTAAGAACCCATTAAGTCAAGAGAAGACTTAAAAGGCAGAAGGAAGGAACAAGTCACAGCAACAAAAGAAGCCCTGGACACAATATACTTCCTGATTTCATCTTCCTGATATGATCTTGTTCTCTTGCTTAGTTGTCAAGTGAATGTCACATTACCTTTTACATGCTTTATTACCTAATAAGTCAGCTCATTTCAACAGACTGAAATATGCAGTTTGGCCTTAAATGAAAGAAAGAATGGATTCCCACAACGAGCTAATTTGAACATTTAACTTCAATTTTACAAGACTGAATTAATTAAAACGGCAATCTGCTAGCCATTTAAACAGCACAGACTAAAGCGATTGATTAAAAAAGGAATAACACACTGGATTTATACATGCAAATAGTTCTATGTGATGGATTCTTGTTTGTGGGTTTGTTTGCAAATAATTTGATAATAGGAATCACAGTGAGGTTATTGTTAACAAAATAGCAATATGCCTAGAGCCATCTCTTCCCTGTCCTCTCTCGTACCTTTGTCTTGTCATAGAAATGAAATGTACTCAACATATATATGATTGCCTTCTTCCCAACTCATGTATACTTTTAAGATTTCCTGATGATATTAGGATAGGTGTTCCTGTGTTATCTGGTAGACATAAGCAGAAAAACCAATAAATACCTACTTATCACAGGAACATGTGTGTTTGTGCATGTGATAGATGGATAGATAGATGGATGAATGGACGGACAGACAGACGGACGGACGGACGGACGGACGGACGGACGGACAGACAGACAGACAGGCAGATAGATAGATAGATAGATAGATAGATAGAAAGAAAGAAAGATAATAGAATGGATGATGGAGGGAGGGAGATTATAGATAGATAGATAGATAGATAGATAGATAGATAGATAGATAGATAGATAGATAGATAGATAGATAGATAGATAGATAGATAGATAGATAGATAGATAGATAGATAGATAGATAGATAGGTATCCCCCCCCCCAGTCTAGACTTCTATCCACTCTTAGGTTTGATAACTATACATTTCCCCACACACTTTCCTCTTTTAATTTTTTTGACTGTTTGATGCTTATTAACACTTTTTCACTCTATATTATTAAACTTAACAACATACACCTTTCTTTCTCTCTTTTAACACATCTTGGGTGTCTTTTGCAAGGAGGCAAATTTCACAACTGTTTCCATCACCACTGATAAATGTTAGCATGAAATAAAATTCACCAGATTTATTTTCACAGTGGAAAAAGTGCCAGGTTTCAAAAGAATAGAACTTTTCCCTCCCACCCTGTAATTGGTTATTACAACTTTGCTTGACAACTTATGGGGTGGAAGAAATCCAAAGGGCTCCAGAGACTCGTATCTCACCACTACATCCTCATGTTATTTGCTTTTAGGGAAATATACCATATATTTTTTTCTCTCCTATGTTGTTTTGTTAGTCTCTACTTATTCCTATTTTTTATCATTCATAATGATTGATTGTCTTTCTCTGAATGACACTCTAGGCAAACATTCCTCTGTTGTAGATAATTCCAGGTTTTCAATATTTTCTGTATCAGTTGTCCTAATCATCACATTATTTTCTCAGAAGCACTTGCATTGTCTTCCTTGAGAAGTCTCTGTGAGAGTTCTCCTACTTTCCAATTTTCTTCATAGTTTTAAATTTAATGAACTGTTTTCTCACTTGCCTCACATTTCATTATTTCAAAATATAGGTGTGTAACCTGAGATTTTGTTGTAACCAAATTTTAATTGTCATTTGACAGAAAATATAATTATTAAGTACATGATTGGAGGGGGGGTCATGTGAATTCTGTTTCATCTGTATTATATATCTGTACAAATAAAACTGACATTTGATTTTATTCAGATTGACTCCCTACTTTATGAAATATAGGCCTTCGACACGGTACTCAAATGGTAATCAAGTTCCTTACCCTGAAACAATTCTACAGCATGACTGTAAGTAACTCCTAATTCTTTATCCTCTTTAGTTTCTTGCACACCAATTCAAACAGCCAGGATTGGTCTGGTACAGTGATGGCGAACCTTTTTTGGCTCGGGTGCCAAAAGGGTGCGCTCACGCGCACAATAGTGCATGCGCGCGTGCCCACACCCATGATTCAATGCCCTCCCCGGGCATGCACACAACCCCTGCGCTGCCCCCCATGCATGCGCACAACCCCCCCCACGCTGCCACCACCCCCGCGCATGCACACAGGCCTCACTGAAGCTTCCGATAGGCCTGTTGGGCCATTTTTTCGCCACCCCCAGGCTTCAGGAGGCTTTCCTGAGTCCTGGGGATGGCGAAAAACAGCCCAAAGGCCCAACCGGAAGTTTGTCTCCAAACTTCCGGTTGGGCCATTTTTCGTCGTCCCCAGACTTCAGGAGGCTTTCCTAAAGCTTGGGGAGAGCAAAAATGGCCGAAAAGAGGGCCAAAAATCAGCATGCATGCGCTGGAGCTGACATAGGGCAACACCTCGCATGCCCTCAGATATGGCTCCACGTGCCACCTGTGGCATGCGTGCCATAGGTTCACCATCACTGGTCTAGTGGTTAAGGTACCAGGCTAGAACCCAGGAGTCTGTGAGTTCTAGTCCTGCCTTACACGTGAAGGCCAGCTGCGTGACATTGGACCAGTAACTCTCTCTAAAACATATGAAGAACGGCTGAAGGATCTGGGTTTGGCTAGTCTAAAAAAAGAAGAAGAAATGGGGTGACATGATAGCAGTATTCCAGTATTTGAGGGGCTGCCACAAAGAATAAGGGGTGAAATTATTCTTCAAAGCAACAGAGGGCAGGATAAGAAACAATGGAGTTAAGGAGAAACTTCCTAACAGTGAAGACTATTAACCAGCTTGCCTTCAGAAATCATGAGCACTCCATCACTAGAGGTTTTTAAGAAAAAACTAGACAGTCACTTATCTGAAATGGTATAGGTTCTCCTGCTTGAGCAAGGGGCTGGACTAGAAGACCTCCAAGATCCCTTCCAGCTCTATTCTACTCTAAACATTCTCTTCCTTTCAGCCCAACTCAGCTCACAGGGTTGTTATTGGGGGGAAATTGGGGAAGAAAGGAATATAAGGTATATTCTCTGCCTTGAATTATTTTTATAAAAAGAGTGATCTATAAATAAACAAACTAAAATAAATAAAATTCAGCATCAGAGCCCTTTTTCTTTAACTTTACTTCCTTGCGGCATTTTTTCCCCTAGGATTGCGGTATGCCTCTTATGAATATTTATCATTGTTATCTCTGTCTTTCCCTTCTCTTCTTCACTTTCTCTGTCCTTGAAAGAATTTCAAATCATTGTACAGCAATATCTATGGAGATATCAAATCATAATCTCAGAAGATATGCTGAAAAAAAATCAAACTTTCTCCTAGACTTGACTTTTGTGTCCTTATATTGGTAACACTATGTTAGAAGTTAAGATGTTAGCTCTGGGCACGTGACTTACGGTATGTAGGATTAAACATAACTTCATGGAAATATAAATAATGTGAAAGCCAATATCATGCTAACAAACTACCATTTGCATTATGAATCTGTTCCTTTTATTTTCCTCCATATTGCCCTTGTCATCTTCCAAATTGCTCCAGTAGATCTCCCAATCCTCAGAATAGGTTTGAAGTTTATATATGGAACATTTCTTTTTTTTTTTTTTTTGGTTCTGCTAATCAAATTAGTTCTGTTTGAGACAATGGTTTTGAATTCTTACACAACTGTTCTTTTTTATAATATGTTATTTGTTCAGTCTACTTTATAATGCACTAATCTTTCTAAGACCTATGCTGTTTTTCATCTTTGATTTAACATTGTTTTCTTAAGTTTTTTGCTGTTCATTTATTTTTCTTTATACTTTCTATCTGTCTTTTTACTCAGTTATTTCCTCTGGAATATCCTGTTATACCACCTATAAATCTTTGTAGTCTTGTCCATCTTTTATCTTCATTGTTTTATCTCTGTTTTCATCCTTGTATCCCCCCCCCATTTAGTAACTCCTAATCCTTTTAGGAAATGTCCACTATATTATACCCTTCCTTCCTTCCTTCCTTCCTTCCTCCCTCCCTCCCTCCCTCCCTCCCTCCCTCCCTCTTTCTTATTCTTTCTTTCTTTCTTTCTTTCTTTCTTTCTTTCTTTCTTTCTTTCTTTCTTTCTTTCTTTCTTTCTGTATCTAATATCTGAGGGTTTATCCAAAATTAGTTTCTTTTTGGGGCAAAATTCAAGATAATGTCACCTATTATGCTGGAACTCTCTGACAGGGATAGATGTGTTAGTGAGATCTTATATTCCAGAGTAAATAAAGGTCTCGAAAATGGTGCCTGCAAGGGCCTCTGAGAAAGGTGTTGGATTTTACTGAGGGACAACACAATGAAAGCAGTGGATAAACTATCAATCATGAAGGAATGGAAAAATTACCTCTCACTGGAGGAAAAAAAACATTTAAGCAGTATTGAGAGAACTAGAGATTAAAGACATTTTAGGAATCTGGCAGGAGAAGCAGGAAAACTGGTATATATTTCTGTTACATAGATCTGATTGGTAAAGATTGACAATAGACAGAACATCTGGAAGTATGTGGAAGGAAAGTAGGATAGGGTTCCTACCAATCACCAATGCTTTGGTCTGAGTCACATCGACACATTCATTGATTCCCTGAAGCTATGTGTCAGGGTTCTGACCGATACCCTAATTAAATCATGAGCCTCAAGCCAAGCTTCAGAAGAAAATCAGTTATTTATTAGGAGCTTCATGTTGGCACGATCCAAGTGAAGCCAACTCTGACCTCACTTAATTTGCGCCTTGGCTCACTTAATTCGCACCCTGTTTCCCCCTCCCCCCCAAGGTATGTCATCAGTCACATTCCCCAATGAAAGCAATTTCGTGGGTTGCAGAAGTCACTCCCTCCGGCCACTGTGGGTGTTCCTGGAGATGACCTTGACGTTGCTGCTGGAATGTGCTTTATTTTGACTGAAATGCAAGTTCCTCGATGCACCTGCAAGACTCGGTTTTCCCATCCGCCTGCCTATGGCAACTTGAGAGCACGTCAGGAATGCTTTGCGAGTTGACATTATGATTGTCTGAGGTTGGAGACTGTACAGTTCCAAAAATGGCATTGCTATAACCTTCCTCCAATTACCTTAATGATCACAGGTGATCAGGTGAAACTAGCTAATGTATCTAGGTTGTTAAACATAACTTAGAAAGGTTGTTCCAGAGATTCAGAAAGTCTGTGCTTATGATGTATAAAGAGGCAACATCAGTCACATTTCCGTGTGTGATGCAGGCAACATGGGTTCACCAAATGGACATCACCACAACTGAAACCCTTTGAATGTGTATGCAGCATTGTTACTTTGTTTAAAGGGAGGTAAGGGCTCCAATTGTGAGGTTATGGTCACCATCCAGCCTGTTTTGAGTTTATCCCTGAAGATGATCCTGAAAACATTCTGGAGGACCTAAATTCACTTCCTGGAGGGCCCAGCAACCTCCTCAGGGCTATTTCTATGTATCCACCTTACTCCTGTGATTATTTTGGCCATACTCAAGTCCAGTTCATTAAGGGAGCTTGGCCTCAGATGGTTCAAGATCAAAGGCTAACTATACACCTCTTCTTAGTCCCCACTCTGGAGTGATTACTAAAGACCAGGAAAATTCAAGGCTATAATCACACAATAGATAATATGCATATGAAAAGTTACAACCTTTGATTTCATTTTGCTTTAATGCATGGGGTAGTGTATTTAGTTTTTATTTATTTATTAAATGTAAATGCCACCCATCTCACTGTTACTGTTAATGTCTGTACAAAGAAAAAGTCATGAGATGAAGTTCATTAGACAGCAGAAAGAATTTTCCTTCTTTTTTAGTGGGAACTTGACAAAGAAAACCACATAAGTACTCCAAGAATTTGAAACTAAGAAATAATGTACACTATAGAGCTATCATAAACACCACATACCAACTTATAAATTCTAAGCCTTAAATTTCAGTATAATCCCACACCAAAATATGTGCACCTACCTAATTTAGAGCAAAGCTGGGGTTGGGGAAAGGTTGAGGAAGATACCACATTTTCTCTGTTGAAAAATTCCCTATTATGTCTGTATGGAGGGATCACTG
The DNA here is from genome assembly GCA_023053685.1 of Diadophis punctatus similis. Lineage (NCBI taxonomy): Eukaryota > Metazoa > Chordata > Lepidosauria > Squamata > Dipsadidae > Diadophis > Diadophis punctatus. The sequence continues at coordinate 129,460,398 of JALIGW010000001.1, read as the reverse complement.
TGAAAAACATCTTTAGATTGCAAAGTATTTTTCCATCTTTTAAACTCTTGGTTTGAATCAGAGTAATTCCTCCAGGGCTTCAGCCTGAGTTTTCTATTTGTGGTCTATGCTTGAGTGAGGACTTTGCCCATTAACAATCTGTTGTCAACAACCAATCATAAATATTATTTATGAATTGGTTATTCTGTATTTTTCTCTGTTGTACGCCGCCCTGAGTCCTTCGGGAGTTGGGCGGCATATAAGAATACCAAATAAATAAATAAATAAATAAATAAATAAATAAATAAATAAAACCTGTACAACAGTTGAGAGTAGTGAAGATAGCCTGCTTCCAGTCTTCCCTTTCCTGTAAGACAGGCTGGTTGATGCAGCACCAAAATGGCTGATGAACTGTCATTTTGAACATGATCTATTGACAGTTCCTTGGAATAAATCAAACCTGATCAAGACAAAAAAAACTCAGAGCTAGTTTCCAGCTTGTCTAGAGTGACTCACTTCAGCCAGAGAGAGGAAGAAGATCTCAGAATGAGCTTCCTTTTAATTCTACTCTGACCAGTTAGTCAAAAAGGCAGAGTTCTTACACTGCCTCTGCCCATTGGGGGTTTATTCAGAATTTGTTCCCCACACCAGGGGCAACTACACAAAAGCTTCTCAATTCTGATAGTCCTTTTGAGACTTTTGGCAGGATTATCTCCTTCTTACATTCAGCATGATCAGATTAGTTTTAAACCTCTCAGCCTTTCAACAGGATGCTTTCATGTTTCTTCCTGTTCTCCAAAAAGTTTTATTCCTATAGGTAGGATTGGTACTAAACCCCAGCAAAAGGTCACATTTGTTAATGGTTCAGGGGAGGGGGAGGAAGGAAGTTTAAGAGGATTCCTCATAACAACTACTCTGCAATGATTTTGTATCTCCCCGAGTTCCTGATATGTTGTGAAAGCTTCATTTCTGCGAAATAGCTCTAGCAATAGCACTTAGACTTATATACTACTCCATAGTGCTTTACAGCCTCTTTAAGTGGTTTACAGAGTCAGCATATTGCCTCCAACAATCTGGGTCCTCATTTTACTGCCCTCTGAAGGATGGAAGGCTGAGTCAACCTTGAGCCAGTCAGAATCAAACTCCTGATAAACTCCTTCTGCAGAATTTGCCTGCAGTACTGCATTCCAATCACTGCACCACCACGGCTCCTGCACCAAAGCCAAAATTAATGCAGTAGTGGGAAGGGTTTTCCAGACAAGGAGAGAGGGTCTCTGAGAAACTCAATGTCAACTTGCAAAGCTTTCAAGTTGCCATAAGCAGGAGTGGGGGAGAGCTGACGGAGTTGCTAATTGTACTAACTGAAAGTACATTCCACAACTGTTTCTTTTACAGATTGTGTCCTAGGTTACCGGAGTCACCAGGAGGGGTGTGGGTTTCACAGCCTGCCAACGTAAACATAAATCACATTGGAGAATGTGATTTATGACATGTCCAGTGAGGAGGGGGGGAAACAGAGTCATGAGGGCACGTAACCTACATGAGCTCAGTTCTGACTGCATCAGAGTATTGCCAAAATGTCACTCCTAATAAATGGCTATATTTCTTTTGATGTTTGGCTCATGGCTCATGAATTAGGGCATCTTTTGGAAACTTCACACTCAACCCATGTATGGAAATATAGTGGGTTATATTGGTAATTTTTTTTACTGCACCTAATTAGTGGTGGGATTCAAAAAAAAATACTACTGGTTCTGTGGGCATGGCTTGGTGGGTGTGGCATGGCTTGGTGGGTGTGGCTTGATGGGCAGGGGAAGGATACTGTAAAATCTTCATTCCCTCCCCACTCCTGGGGAAGAATACTGTAAAATCTCTATTCCCTCCCCACTCCAGGGGAAGGTTACTGCAAAATCCCCATTTCCTCCCGATCAGCTGGGACTCAGGAGGCAGAGAATAGATGGGGGCGGGGCCAGTCAGAGGTAGTATTTACCGGTTCTTCGAACTGCTCAAAATTTCTGCTACCAGTTCTCCAGAACTGGTCAGAACCTGCTGAATCCCACCTCTGCACCTAATACAATCAGGTAATTTAGAGGCACATTCAGGCACAGAAGCCAATCGTAAATAGCTTTGCCACTACTGGTTCAAGAGCATGGGTATAATGGTACATACAGATGGAATTACCAGACAGCTGCCACGTACTTTGGGTCAACATTTACAATACAAAAGGACTACCTAATGGTATGGCTAGCTTATAAGAAACTCTCTCATCTGTGGATAATCTACAACTTTAGGCTGTGTGCAGACCTTAGACTATGGAGATACCTCTCCGGAGATCAATACTTCTTTTTCTAATTTACTCTCCCTAAAACCATCCTTTTAAAAAAAATTACAATAAATATTATAAATATTAAAACATATATAAATATAAATTGTTAGCAACAGGAAATTTGAGCTCAAATGTGGTCATAAGAACTACCTGTATTGTATAAGATATTATATTATATTGAAAATATAAATATTGCAATAATAAAAACAAATGCAAACTTGAAAGATGGGAGCGGGAGAGAACGAGAATGAAAAGTGCAAGGAAAGAGAAAGAGAACAAGAAAGTAAGAAAGTAAGATTAAAAAAATAGTTAAAGACTTCCAGTCTTCATCATAACAAGAGTATACAAATGTAATAACCCTTTACTCCACCATAAGGCTTCTCGCATAATATTGTGGAGTGCCCATAAGTACCACTGCATTGTGGAATCATAACTTCTGCTAACATCAGCCGATTTTCTGCCCCTGTTTTACTGCTGGGATTCCAAATCATGCGTCTATCAAAGTGCTCAAGTGTTTACTGCCACAGCTTTTATGGAAGAGACAAAATCAATCAAGTATATTTTGAGGACTGTCTCCACATAAGTGTCTTCCTGTCAAATGTGTAGTTTATCCGTTTGCCTTTTGCTAACTGTCTATCCACAAGTCTTTGACATATGGGCTGCCACACTTACTCAAAAGCAAGCCCTGTTATTTTGAAAGGGTGCCTCATTCTTGTGTAACCATGGATAGGAGTGCATCCTACTTCTACTTTTAGCATAATATTTAGTAATTTGTTAGGTCCTATGGCAGTGATGGCGAACCTTTTTTTCCTCGGGTGCCAAAAGCGCGTGCGCGCACGGTATCGCATGCGCGCGAGTGCCCACACCCATAATTCAATGCCTGGGGAGGGCGAAAATGGCCTCCCCCACCCCCCAGAAGTCCTCTGGAGGCCAGAAATGGCCCATTTCCCGACTTCTGGTGGGCCCAGTAGGCTTCCCTGAAGCCCTGAAAACGCCCTCTCCCGCCCCCCGGAGGCCCCCCAGAAGCCAAAAACACCCTCCCAGAGCCTCCGCATGAGCCAAAAATCAGCTGGCCGGTGTGCACATGCACGTTGGAGCTAAGCTAGGGCAACAGCTCATGTGCCGGCAGATATGGCTCCGTGTGCCACCTGTGGCACACGGTGCCATAGGTTCGCCATCACTGTCCTATGGGGTTATCTTCTTAAAGTTGGCTAATTAAATATGGCGTATCCGTTTTGCTCATATAGGTAGTCCTCGACTCACAACGGTCCGTTTAGTGACCGTTCAAAGTTACAACGGCACTGAAAAAAGTGACTTATGACCGTTTTTCACAGTTGCAACCATTGCAGCATCCCCATGGTCCCGTGATCAAAATTCAGATGCTTGGCAACTGGCTCATATTTATGACCGTTGCTGAGTCCCAAGGTCATGTGATCCCCTTTTGCAACCTTCTGACAAGCAATATCAATGGGGAAGCCAGATTCACTTAACAACCTGGGTTACTAATTAATTGCAGTGATTCCCTTAACAACTGTGGCAAGAAAAGTCGTAAAATGAGGCAAAACTCACTTAACAACTGTGTCACTTAAAAATAGAAATTTTGGACTCTATTATGGGCATAAGTCGAGGACTACCTGTATTTAGAGAAATTTATTAGTGAAATTAGTGAGATTTATTAGTGAGATTTATATCCCGCTCATAGTGCAAGCACTCTCTAAGCGGTTTACACCATTAAGCAATGTATATATTTACATTGCCCCCAACAATCTGGGTCCTCATTTTACCTACCTTGGAAGGATGGAAGGCTGAGTCAACCCTGAGCCGGTGAGATTTGAACAGCTGAACTCAAATGATCACAGTCAGCTAAAGTCGCCTGCTGTACTGCTCTCTAACCGCTGCGCCACCTCGGTTTACAGTTTATTTACACCCTTTACACCCTTTACAGTTCCTAAGTGGGCAGAAGCAACTCAGAGGCCCTTTTTGGAGAAGGTCTGACAAGCCAAAAGACTATTGCCTGTTATAGTTCAGGTCTGGGTATTTATTTATTGATGTATTAAACTTAGAGGCAATTATCTCACTCACAAGAGCAAAATTTCTTTATTTATATTGAGAATTTTATTTGCCATGAAAGTCATATATAAAGGAAAAGAGAAAGAAAGAATAAAGAAAACAGGAAAATACAAAAACTGAAATTATGAAATATAATTACTTCTGACCTTATATTGAATGGAAAATTACCATCTTGTACTCCTCCCTCCCTCTTAGATATTATACGGATCCCTTCAAACCCTCATTTACAGTAGTTCACATTGTTTGACACCCTTTGAATGGTATGGGAATAGGAATGGATTTCCAGAGGGGGGAAAATTGCAAACTACAGGAACCAGGAGCACTACTCAGATGACCCTGAGGACACAAATAAACCTCCAAGTGCTTCAACAACCCACTAAAAGGATGCAAATGACAAGCTGTCTACAAGGAATATAAATGCTTTCATTCCCCACTATCCTGTCAGAGCTGATGAAGTTTCTTGGATGAGAAGCAAAACATCTTCAAAAGAAAAAACAAGAAAGTCCAGTTGCCTCCTGAAAAAGCACCTTTGTAGACCTGGATGACTGAGAATCTCTACAGACTTTTAGTAGTTAACATCTTTTTTTGAAATCTTCAAACACAAAAATCATTACATCATTCCCCCCCCCTTTTTTTTTTGTTTAGCCAAAACAGTCCATATAAAGTGAATGTCTTTCATAAAAGTTTGTGTTGTTTTTATCTCTGACCCAACGGGTCAGCTCTGCCATCTCAGTGAGTTCTGCCATCTCAATGAGTTTTGACATTTTCACAATCTATTCCTCTGCTGTGGGAATTTCATTATCCTTCCATTATTGAGCCCACAATCGTCTTGCTGCAGTTACCATATACAAAATCAATCTGCCACGAATCTTTTCTAGTTCATTCTCCATAAGCACCCAGAAAAGTTTTGGTTTCTTCACAATATTTATTTTTAAAATCCTTTTTTTCTTCTTCTTCTTCAGATCCTTTCAGGACTAGATTTGTAAGTATATAGGATGTATATCACATCTGCTTCCACCTTGCAATGCAAGTATATCAAAGCAAGAATCCTAGAAACAGAGGAACAGAACAGGGCAGATGTTCTCTTACAAAATGGAGGGGGAACACATATGCAAATGAGACTGAGCCACAGTTATTAATCTTCGCATAAAAATCCCTTGGGCATTAGGGAAAAACTGAAAGAGCAAGCCTTTTCATATGCAAGTGTTTAACTGCAACCTGGCTACCCTTTGCATATCTAACATCAGGCTATGTGTTTCTGATATCTGCACCTTAGTCTCTCTCCCACCCCCACCTTTCCCTGTTGCTATGGCTATTGCCCATCTGTTTGCAACCTTACAAAGACAGGAAAACATGCATTCCTTCCTCAGGAAGATCTGTGACAAAATTAGCTTAAACGGAAAGGAACAGCTGTAAATTTATTTCATTTCCAGATTCTCTTTTGATGGAGCAGGTGGCTCTAAAGTACAGTACAATTATTTGGAGGTTTTTGAGTAATACATTTCTCTTTGTTTATTTCTTTCAAAGAAATAACTTGTTTGTGCTATCATGTTATCAGAATGTCCTCTCACCACCTGCTAAGAGACCAGGTTTGGTAGGTGATTTTTTTTCTCTCTATTGCTAAATTGTCTGCAGCTATGGCCATTGCAATGAATTTTCTTGAAGACAGGGTCCAAATATGTGTGTTTGTGTGATATATATATCTCCCTTTATTTCCCTTTATTTTTATTTATCAGCAAAAAAATGTATATATATATATATATATATATATATATATATATATATATATATATATATATATATATATATATATATATATATATATATATATATATATATATATATATATATATATATATATATATATATATATATATATATATATATATATTCTGAGGTTTTTGCGGGTGTTTGTATGTAGGTCTTTGGTTATTCGGGTTTTCTCCTGCGTGAAATTGGAAGTGTCTTGGCGACGTTTCGACAAAGTCTCATTCGTCATCATCAGGCTGGTGTCTTCGGCTTCCTGCTTCTAGGAGCAATGTGAAATTGCAGCTGTTTCTTCCTTTTAACTGCCAGTGGGGGTTTGAACTGATAGGGTGGGAGCTTGGCTGTGTTCTGATTGGGTGGAGGTGTGTTCTGATTGGGTGGGGGCTTGGCTGTGCTCTGATTGGATGTGAGGTTGGCTGTGCTCTGATTGGCTGGGGGTGTGTTCTGATTAGGTGGGGGCTTGGTTATGCTCGGGTTGATCTGAGTTGCAGGGGGATTTGAGCTGGTGAGCTGCGTTGCTGTTGTTTGACTTCGCGTTCTTGGTCGTGCCACATCCATATATATATATATACTCACATATACACTATGCGTATACTGTCTGACATTTAAACAGTGTATCTTACTGTTTATACTCCATTCATTTTAAAATAATTTTATAATTGCAAAATACAAAAAATAATATAAACTAAAAGAAAGATTGAAGAGTAGAAAGAAAGGGTAAAACTGCAAAGGAAAGAAAATAGATCATTTAAAGTATAAATCTTAATAGCAGTAGCACTTAAATTTATACATCACTCCGTAGTGCTTTACAGCCCTCTCTAAGTGGTTTACAGAGTCAGCATATTGCCCCCAACAATCTGGGTCCTCATTTTACCAACCTTGGAAGGATGGAAGGCTGAGTCAACCTTTATTCCATCAGGATGGAACTCCTGGCGGTGGGCAGAGTTAGTCTGCAATACTGCATTCTAACCACTGTGCCACTAGTGGTTAGTAACTTTTCATCTCCTTTTAATTTACAAACAATAATCTCTTCATCCCACGTCCCACTTCTTATCTATAAACACATCTATAAAGCATTGTCATTTCAGTTTTGGGATCAGCAAGAGTCCATTAGAGTTGCAAGAAATAACAATATATCTATTTTATAGTTTATTCCTTCCTTTCACTTCTAACAATTTTAATCTTTAATCCATTCAGGTTGCCTTTTATAACACAGAAAAGGCAGTGTCCAGATTTGTTCAGGGTTGACAAAGTAATTCCATTACTTACTTAGTCAGCACTACCTGTGATGGTTGGGTTGGGGAAATGTCATAATTTGTCTGATAGGATTCTGTACTCCATAAGTCTGCTGCTTGGTAATGTGGTTCAAGTGTGTCCTGAAATACCCAGAGCATTGTAGCAAATCTCAATGGCTTGATGGAGTAAGGGTGTGTCCTCGGTTGGCTATACTTTCTAAGTTATATAGTATGGAATAATTAAAGAGTCATCTTGCCCCATGCTGAGATACAGTAGATGGGTAAAAGGGTAATAAATAGGATGATTCTTACTGATTCTTTAGTACTAGAATGGTGTTATGAAAGGGAGTGATGTAAGTGATGGTAAACTAGATATTTTTTCAGAAGAAGGGGTCAAGGGAGAAAAATGATGAAAGCCGAGTTTGATGGTATGCTTTCATAATTTTGTTAAAAGCATTGGATCTTAAATATCCCTCTATGGTGAACTCTGGTTAATGATGCCTCCGTATTGCTGATCTTTCGATAGTTAATGAAGTGATTATCTTTTATCCCAAAACTGGATTCCTATTATCTGGGTAGGGAACAATCTCTCCTATCCATTGAGAATTTTCATGTTGTTGAGAATTTTGGAAAATGAGGATATAAACACGTGGTGAACCTCTCTACTGCAGAGACTTGAGTGACAAGAATGATATTGGAAGAGGGAAAGGCTTTATCCCCTATTCTCCAAATATTGTAAGCCTATTTCACTGTTCTTCAGAAGTGCAAAACAACCACTCAAGTGTTCTTTAAAACATGTCTCCACTTTTACCCAGATAATTTAATGGCGCCTGATATTCATTACAAGTATGTTTTAATTTCCAGTGACAGTTTTACTCTGTCATGCTTGCAGCATTTGTATTCGTTACAGAATTCCTATTATTCTTCACATTTGTTTTGTCAATTTTCAGCAAGTCACCTTTGCATTCCATTTCCTTGTCAACTTGCATTTCTCCTACCCCTCTTTCCTTAGTTTTATTATAGTGTGTTTCATTCTCTCTCTCTCTCTCTCTCTCTCTCTCTCTCTCTCTCTCTCTCTCTCTCTCTCTCTCTCTCTCTCTCTCTCTCTCTCTCTCTCCCTCTCCCTCTCCCTCCCCCTCCCTCCCTCCCCCCTCTCTCCAAACAGCACAATGAGTATACGTCATCCTGAGAATGGGTAAACATTTTTAAAGGATACTTTACATCTTATATACTGTAAGTACACTTCCATCTGCCCTTTTTTATTTTTATTATTATTATTTGCCTGACCTTGTCCCTGCCAATATTCCATCTATCACTTATTGTAAGGGAGACCTTGCTTGCACAAGAACAGAATGACTGGTGTGCTGCTAAGTAGCAATAAATCTACTCCTTATCGGCTTTATTTTCAACTATTCCAAGCCCTGGTCTTATGCTAAGAATTTTGGGAGGAAATCATATTGGTGAAAAAGTGGGAAGCATATGATTAAGATGACTTCTTAGTTTTGGCCTCTTAATTATGGAAGATTCACACCAATATTGTTAGTAGGCTTGATGTGCAGAGATGGTTTAGTCTGGTACAGAAGACGATGAATCAGTAAAAAAGCAAGTACAACAGAAGAGTCCTACTAGTTCAAACCAAAACCCTCTAGGGCAATATTCTGTTCCCACAGTGGCTCACCCAATCTACATGGGCAACACCTGTTTCCTGCTATTTCTGTTTCCCAGGTACTGACGTGCTTGCTGCCTCTGAAACTGAAAATTATATGCATTACTGATTGTTGCACTGTTTCCTCTTCTGATTTTTTTAATATTGGCCAGTGTATTGTGTGCATCGTTTGGACTCAGGTGGCATCAAATTAAACAAGCAAACGAACGAATAAATTCACTATCAAACGTACCCCAAGGAAATTATTGTTACATACATAATACATAAAGTGAACGTTATAAAGCACGATACCATTTGCATGTAAAAACCAAAATCCTGTCTTTATGGAGGCTTTTTCTTTTTCATTAAAATCTTTTGAATGCACGTAAGTCATTAAAACTGCCAATACCTACAAAGTCAATGAAATCAGGTTCACATAAAAAGTACATCTGAATAGATGGTTATTGGAGAGACACTGGCTGAGCCAGGACAGGAGTCAAGCAGTGAATTAGTTTGGAATCCCTATATGGGCATAAGAGCTGTTGAACCTTATCTAGTCTGACCCAGGTGCAAATCACCAATTTGAGAAGATTCTTGTGTTATAGACTTGTGTTATAGACTTGTGTTATAGACTTGAGCAATAAAATAGCTAATTGAACTCTTCATTTGTGGATCTGATTGTCTGCACCCACAGTTGTTAAACACACACACACACACACACACACACACACATATATATGTATATATATGTTTTCTGAGGTTTTCGCGGGTGTTTGTATGTAGGTCTTTGGGTATTCGGGTTTTCTCCCGCGTGAAATTGGAAGTGTCTTGGTGACGTTTCGATGAAGTCTCATTCATCATCTTCAGGCTGGCGTCTTCTGCTTCCTGCTTCTAGGAGCAATGTGAGATTGCTGCTGTTTCTTCCTTTTAACTGTGGTGGTGACATCCTGTGTGGTTTTCGTGAGTGTGGGTCTGGTGTCATTCTTTGTGTTAGGGACTCGTTTGTCAATAAGGGCGAACCGAAAAATATCCACCATCCTAAGAAATCCCAAAGACAAAATTGAGTTAGAAAATCAAGGAGTATATGAAATTCCATGCACCGCCTGCCCCACCACATACATTGGACAAACCAACAGAAGAATAAGTGCACGCATTGAAGAACACAAGAACACAGTCAAAAAAGAGGAACCAACTTCTTCCCTGGTCCAACATTTCAAAGCCACAGGACATGAAATTGACTTTAAAAAGACCAGAACTATCGCCAAAATTGAACACTTTAACAACAGAATAATCAGAGAAGCCATTGAGATAGAAAAACGCCCACACAGCATGAATAAACGAGATGACACCTCCCGCCTACCAGCCATTTGGAAACCCGCCCTTATTGACAAACGAGTCCCTAACACAAAGAATGACACCAGACCCACACTCACGAAAACCACACAGGATGTCACCACCACACATCCACGCAATAAGCAAACCCAAACCCACACCAATGAGGCACAACCACAAACCAGAAGCCATACTACAGCTGCATCATTAGCCACTTTAAACCCCTCCAATCCATACATGAAGCAAACTGACACCCTCCATGAAGATGTGGCACAACCAAGAACCAGAAGCCAAACAGCAGCAATGCAGCTCACCAGCTCAAATGCCCCTGCAAGTCAGACTAACCTAAGAACACCCCCAGCCAATCAGAGCACAGCTAACCCCCCAGCCAATCAGAGCACAGCAAAGCCCCCAACCAATCAGAACACACCTCCAACCAATCAGAACACAGCCAAGCTCCCATCCTATCAGTTCAAACCTCCACTGGCAGTTAAAATGAAGAAACAGCAGCAATCTCACATTGCTCCTAGAAGCAGGAAGCAGAAGACACCAGCCTGAAGGTGATGAATGAGACTTCATTGAAACGTCGCCAAGACACTTCCAATTTCACGTGGGAGAAAACCCGAATACCCAAAGACCTACATATATATATATATATATATATATATATATATATATATATATATATATATATATATATATATATATATATACACACACACACACACACACACACACAAAATATGCCTCTCTTACCATACTGCTACCAAATTGAACAAAAACAATTTACCAGGATAAGAGGTCGATTTGTAATTAATCATCAGAAGTTTCTAATACCCAATTGTTTAAAAAATTGTACCAAAACTTTTCTCTCTCCTTGGTTTTCTTTAAATAATAGCATACTGAATCATAATGAAATAACAGGTGTGGGAACCAGAAATAGAATTTAACATGAAAGAAAACTCATTCCCAGTTTAGATACTAAAATAGCAGGGGAAAGCTACCATTCTTAGAAAGACATGGCTATTAATCACAACCTCCTCAGCTGCATTTCATGTTTCAATTGCATTACAAAGACGTAAAGGAAACTTTTCTTGAAAAGAAACAGTGGTGCCTTCAGCAAATACTTCCATGTTTATTTAATCTAGAGCAGGAGAAATAGCCAGTTTAGTGTTTAAGTCACCAGAAACTGGGAGACCCTGAGTTCTAGTTCCATCTTAGGCCAGCTGGGTGACCTTGGACCAGTCCCTCTCTCTCAGCCCCAGAAAGCAAGCAATGGAAAACTGCTTTTGGAAAACCTTGACAATAAAAATGCAGGGACTAGCCCTGGCTGTCCAAAACGGACTTGAAGATACACACATAGAAATACTGTATGTAATATGCCAGCTCACTGTATAACTGGGGATGGATGGATACTTGTAGTGCCTTTGACATATGACTTGATATTGTCAACATCAAATGAACGCAAGATGATAAATCTCAAAATTCAATTTTGGGTGAACAAATATGCCTAAAGAATCCTGGCTTGAGTGATCATCATGCAGTGAATTGCTTTAAACCATCTTTCTTCACTTGATTGAGATGAATTAGAGTTACATTGAAGTTAATCTAAGAACTTGGCTGAGGGGACTTTTATATGGAGATGTTCTAAGTGTCCCTGGAAATTTAGATTGGCTTCAGATTTAAAGAGCGCTGGGCACAATGTGTGTCCTCTTTCTCCATGAACTAGTTCTGTTCAGATGCAGAGCCTGACTGTAATGTCAGATTCTCAAGCAATTCTGGGTAGATAGTTTTAGCTCTTTTTCTCTTTCCCCACAGAGACTTAGCTCTGCCTTCAACATAAAGGAATGTCAGGATGAAAATCTCAAGAATGGACTAGGAAGTTGGCAGTGTAAGCTGGCTGGGTTCCTAAATATAAGGCTCATTCAAATGCATATTAGGGCAATATTTAAATGCAAATGTGATTAATGATTGCTACTGCTCATGAATGCTTGGATCCCCATCATTTATTATACATAAGATAAAAACATCTGTAGGGTGTCAACCATTTGCAATGGTATTTTCCCTCCTTTGCCAATGTCCAGAATGAAATGTGCTGATCACACTCTTCTATTAGCTCACCTTCAAGGAAAACAGATGAACTGGTTGCTAAAGATAAATTCTATGCAGGATCACCTCCTCATCATATCTATTGTACTTGTTTTTCGGGAAACCGATTTATAAATACGCAGCACAGACTGCAAGCCACATCATTAGCTTCAAACAAATAACCATTTCAGCATTTTTAATGTGAAGACAGAAAGGGAAAGGATGAAGATAATAGAAAGTTGTAAAGCAAAGACCAACCTCCACCCACCCAAGAAGCATTTGTGTTTTATGATTATTTAAAGCACAACATGGATGAATGTCTCTGACATTATGGAGTATATTAAACTCTTCCCCATCCTTTTATAAAAGAAGATAGTTTTTCCAATTGCAAAATGCCAACAATTATATCCACATTCATTCCCTGGTTACAGCATTTATAAGGTACCCAGGGGACAATGAGGTATTCTGGGATTCTCATTTTCCTATGCACATTCCACAATCGATGGATCGATGGGGAAATAATGTAAAGTAACGAAAAGAAAAGAAAGAAGAAAGAAATGAAACAGAAACTAACAGTACAAGAAAGAAAAAAAAAAGGAAAATAGAATAGAAAGAAAAAAGATACAATGAAGTGGCTTCTGACCTCCTTTTAAGCAGTTATACTGTAAGTACGATTATAAATTTACCTCTCACTTTTATGGTTAAAACATCACTGTCATTTTTCTATAATCTGTCTTATTTAATCATCAAAACCAAAATAATCTGTTCATTTTGTTTCTACTTTATGCAAAAACTCCGTACGGGATTTCCAGTCAGCAATAAACATAGATACTATCTTTTCTCTGATTAATGAAGTCACTTTAGCCAGTATTTCCATCATATTCACTTACCATTCCTCTATTCTGGGCAATGCTGAATTTTCCCATCTTTGGGCATACTATAATCTCAAAATGATATTGGGTTCTAGTTAAAGTCAAATCATGTTCCACTTTAGGTGGAACATGATTTCTTTCTAACTCTCTGGCATCTTCCTGTAAGATAGAGTTCATTGTATTTTGTAAAGATTGTAAAAGTTCATCCTCAAAACATGTATAAGAAGAAGGTGATAATTCATCTGTTCCAGGCACCATTCCTGGCTTAATATTTTTAATAGCTTTAGAAACTTCTCTTATTTTTATATAGGTCCATTCATAATCTGTCTTTATTCCTCTGTAATACAGAGTAAATTTTATTTCCTTAGATATTCTGTAAATTAATTACATTCAAAAGTGTTTAAGAAATGAGGCTCATTCAAACTTTGTGTCCATAACAGTGATGGGTTGATACCGGTTCGCCCCAATTCGGGTGAACCGGTACAGGAAGCGGCGGGAGGCTTTGCCCACCTGCCCGGATGTCATCATGGACAATCTGCGCATGCACAGAAGGTTCTGAGCATGTGTGCGCATTCACAGTTCCGAACTGGTAGCGAAGGTAAGTGAAACCCACTACTGGTCCATAAGGGTTGCAAATACAACTGTGGATTTCATTGAAAACTCTTGACTCCCAGCTACTCAATTCATGAGCTCACCACAAAAATGTTTCTTCTGCATTCTACTCATGAAGAGCAGTGTCTGGAGTGAAAGTGGGCAATCTCATGATCTTTCCTTATCCAGAAAGACTTCATTAGCCAGACTTCACTGACTGGCCAATGTTCTCTGCCAGAATGCTGTCCCTGCTTCTTCAGGGAATTCTCACAGGAAGTCTGCATGTTCCACAATGGCTAATTGTACTTTATTGTAAGGTTATATTAACAGAATCTTTTAAGTCTGAAAGTACATTTCTCTCCTGTAGCCTTTACAGCCTAGGAAAATAGGGAGGGTCCCTTCTGAGACATTTGCCAAGCCCACATTCCTGCTACCAGCATGTGCTAAGATGCCTCACTATAACTCTGGCTCTTCCCCATCTCTCAAAGTCATCCCCACATATTACAAAAGGGACTACCACAGATGAAACTAATGCAATCTTAATGTAATGTAATTCAACAACTAGGTTCCTCCATATGTATGAATTATCTATGAATTCTCCTTCCTACTTACAATCAAATTGTTCAATAATATTGTAAAGTCCATTGACAAATTACTTAATGGTCCAGCAAGTGCTATGTCTTTTTCCCTTTCCCCCCCTCTCCCTCCTCCTCATCTTTCTTTTTTTGAGTTTTACCTGATGTTTCTCATTCCTAGGACTTTAGAATAGAATAATAACAGAGTTGGAAGGGGCCTTGGAGGTCTTCTAGTCCAACCCCCTGCTTAGGCACGAAACCCTACACCACTTCAGACAAATGGTTATCCAACATCTTCTTTAAAACTTCCAGTGTTGGAGCATTCACAATTTCTGGAGGCAAGCTGTTCCACTGATTAACTGTTCTAACTGTCAGAAAATTTCTCCTTAGTTCTAAGTTGCTTCTCTCCTTGTTTAGTTTCCACCCATTGCTTCTTGTTCTACCCTCAGGTGCCTTGGAGAAAAGTTTGACTTCCTCTTCTTTGTGGCAACCCCTGAGATATTGGAACACTGCTATCATGTCACCCCTGGTCCTTCTTTTCACTAAACTAGACGTACCCAGTTCCTGAAACCGTTCTTCATATGTTTTAGCCTCCAGTCCCCTAATCATCTTTGTTGCTCTTCTCTGCACTCTTTCTAGAGTCTCAACATCCTTTTTACATTGTGGCGACCAAAACTGAATGCAGTATTCCAAGTGTGGCCTTACCAAGGCATTATAAAATGGTATTATCACTTCACGTGATCTTGATTCTATCCCTCTGTTAATGCAGCCTAGAACTGTGTTGGCTTTTTTGGCAGCTGCTGCACACTGCTGGCTCATATTTAAATGGTTGTCCACTAGGACTCCAAGATCCCTCTCACAGTTACTACTGTTGAGCAAGGTACCAGATATACTGTACCTGTGCATTTTGTTTTTCTTGCCTAAATGTAGAACCTTACTTTTTTCACCATTGAATTTCATTTTGTTAGATAGCGCCCAATGTTCAAGTCTGTCAAGATCCTTCTGTATCTTGAGCCTATCTTCTGGAGTGTTGGCTATTCCTGCCAGTTTGGTGTCATCTGCAAATTTGATGAGTTCCCCATCTATCCCCTCGTCTTTCCTCACAATAAATACAAACTGTCCCAAATGGAACCAGAAGCAAATCCACAAACCTTTAAACTACTAGAGAGAAAGTTTAATTAGTTGAAAAAGTAAAAATAATAAAAGTCTGTAAATTGCTAATGAAAAGCCTTTCTCAACTGTGGTTCCACACTAGGGGCTCTGCAGAGATCATGCTTAGAAAAAGCAAACTTTTTTTTTGCAACTTTCCATACTATGCAATGTTAGCTTTTGCAATAGTGGGACATTTTATATGCCACAACTCAATTGCCAGTCTGCTTTTTTTTTTTTTTTTTTTTTTTGCAGTTGCTAAAGTTGGAAAACATGAATTGTATTTTTTAAAAAATATTTTTTTGTAATTTTTATTCAAGGGTTTCCCGAGAAGTGAAAATTATTTAATGGTTTGAGAAAGGTTGCTACAGAAGTTTGGGGTAAAAAAGAGTGGAACAATTTTCGTTAGTGAAAGAAGCAAATTTCAATTCAGCTGAATGGCTTTGCTCACTTTCATCAGAAATGAACACACAAAAATATTGCATGAATGCTTTATATGAGGGCAAAGTGTATGGTTTCCTCCAAAAAACAATCCGATTTGCATTTAGGCCAGCTTCATTTTAGCATCATTTTTTTTTAAAAAAATATCTGCCTTAAGATTTTTTTTAAAATACTCTTTAGATGTTTGTTTAGATCCATCTTTCTTTCAAAATATGCATTTCAATATAAAGATCTTCTCCAAATTCGTATTTTTATTCAAGGTGGATATTTTGCGATGCATATATCAACATTCTTGAAAGACTAAGCTCCCTCATGATACCCTTCATTCAACAAAAACACATCTCTTATTCTTCTTTGTGGCCGACTCATAATGGTGTCTTTTCCAGTTAGAAAAGAAAGCAATTGCTGGGCCACTTCAGTGCCTTCAAATCTCAATAATAATAATAATAATAATAATAATAATAATAATAATAATAATAATAATAATAATAATAATAATAATAATAATAATAACAACAACAACAACAACAACAACAACAACAACAGCAGCAGCAGCAGCAACAGCAACAACAACAATAACAACAGAGTTGGAAGGGACCTTGGAGGTCTTCTAGTCCAACCCCCTGCTTAGGCAGGAAACTCTACATCGCTTCAGACAGATGGTTATCCAACATCTTCTTAAAAACGTCCAGTGTTGGAGCATTCACAACTTCTGGAGGCAGGCTGTTCCACTGATTAATTGTTCTAAATGTCAGGAAAATTCTCCTTAGTTCTAAGTTGCTTCTCTCCTTGTTTAGTTTCCACCCATTGCTTCTTGTTCTACCCTCAGGTGCTTTGGAGAATAGTTTGACTCCCTCTTTTTTGTGGCAACCCCTGAGATATCGGAACACCGCTATCATGTCACCCCTGGTCCTTCTTTTCATTAAACTAGACGTACCCAGTTCCTGAAACCGTTCTTCATATGTTTTAGCCTCCAGTCCCCTAATCATCTTTGTTGCTCTTCTCTGCACTCTTTCTAGAGTCTCAACATCCTTTTTGTTGGAATGAAATAAAAGCAGTGTCATTATATTAAGCATTACCTGCAATAATTGAGGACCACTGATGGGATTCTTATTTCATACATTTTACAACAGGAATACTGAGAGCAGATTTCCCCCTTCTGCTTTAGCAGGAGGCAATGGGCATACCCATTCTCAAAAAAAAAAAGTCTTTTCTCTTTGGATATAAACCTGGGAAGACACTCAAGTTGTGGTCCTTGGTGTTCTCAGAGCTTGGTAAATTTGTTTCAGACATTTCGTTACCCAACTAGGTAACCTCATTAATTCTAGAAGTGGATGGGCTAGTGCAGGGGTAGGCAAAGTTGGCTCTTCTATGACTCATGTACTTCAACTCCCAGAATTCCTGAGCTAGCATGATTGGCTCAGAAAGTCTGGGAGTTGAAGTCCACGAGTCATAGAAGAGCCAACTTTGCCTACCCCTGCCCTAGTGTATAAAAAAGAGAGTAAACCCCACTAGCACTGATGATACTAATGAAATATCTGCAATAAAATCACCAAGTTCAGAGACCAGCAAGGACCCCATAGTTCAATCCTGAGCTACAAATATTATCTTTTATTGGTTGACACTAAAGGAGATATATGTATGTAAGCGCTGAATTGAGAACACCAGGTTTATATTATGACATATAGAGCAAAACATTTTATATGTAGATATTAAACCATGGGGTGGATGTAAAATTAGTCACCTTAGCAGTAGTACTTAGCAATAGCACTTAGACTTATATACCGCTTCATAGTGCTTTACAGCCCTCTCTTAGCGGTATACAGAGTCAGCATATTGACCCCAACAATTTGGGTCCACATTTTACCCACCTCAGAAGGATGGAAAGCTGAGTCAACCTTGAGCCTGGTGAAATTCGATCTGCCAAACTGCTGGCAGCCAGTGATCGGCAGAAGTAGCCTGCAGTACTGCACTCTAACCACTGCGCCACCGTAGCTCTTAGAATGACAACTCAATGGAATTAAATTAATTTATTGCCCGATAAAGAACTGAAGTCACATGGATTTGAACTGATTTAATCTACATTCTGGAAGACCACATGGAAGAGTAAACTATAAAGAAGCCTCTACGGAACTTGTAAAATGTACATTCTTGACTCGTAACTCACTGGCTAATGTCAGCCCAGAGAAAAGACATAATTGTGTTTCAAAAGGAGCATAATATATGCATTCCCTAGTTGGCATATCATTGTGTACAATAGATGCATTTCTTACCTGTAGCAGTTTTATCACATCGGCATCTAAATGTATTTGGAGAAATATTGCTACAGCTACCGTTGCCACAACAATGTCGCTGACACTGCCCAATAATTTCTGAACAGTTTCTTCCTTATAAAACAAGACAGGAAAAGAAAAACACCACGTGTAATCTAAACTTTCAAAATGAATGGAGCTTTACCAAAGAATGAAGATCAAAATACAAGAATTAAAATTAGCATGCATAAAGTGTACAATACATGTTTCGCTTGCGTATTAATCCAAAGCAATATTATTGCTGCTGTTTCCATGGTTGTATTTAAATTACTCTTTTAATATTATTAGCATGAAGCAATGGATTGTATATGATGTTAACATTATGGTTCCAAAAGGGGCAGGTGTAATCACTAAACATATGTGTAGGAGATACAGATAGCACCAAGGGCATTGTAGGAAGAGGGAGGGAGGGAAGGGAAGGAAGGAAGGAGGGAGGGAAGGGAAGGAAGGAAGGAAGATGGATTTCATTGTTAATTTAATTTAATTTATTGTTCTTATAAGCCGCCCAATCCCGTAGGACTCAGGGCGGCGTACAACAGAAATAAG
This sequence comes from Diadophis punctatus similis, assembly GCA_023053685.1. Classification (NCBI taxonomy): domain Eukaryota; kingdom Metazoa; phylum Chordata; class Lepidosauria; order Squamata; family Dipsadidae; genus Diadophis; species Diadophis punctatus. Next base: position 129,441,470 of record JALIGW010000001.1, on the reverse strand, counting down.
AACAATCAATAAAAATACAATAATACAATGCAATACAATAAAACCATTTTTAAAAAATACAAAAGTTAAAACCAGTCACCCATGGGGCATTAAGATCTATTTCACCCCGCCTGCAGGAAGAGCCATGTCTTAATGGCTTTCCGGAAGGCCAGCAAGGTGGGAATAGTTCGGATCTCTGGGGGTAGTTGGTTCCAGAGAGCCAGAGCCCCCACAGAGAAGACTCTCCCCCTTGGTCCCGCCAACCAACATTGTTTGGTTGAAGGGACCTGGAGGAGACCGACTCTGTGGGACCTAACTGGTCGTAGGGAAGTATGAGGTAGCCACACAAGTGAAAGGAACTTCTAATTGCCAAATGCTGGGCAAAAGAAGGAATGGATCTTGATACAATATTTAGTTTGTGAAGCTCCAAAGACCTGTAATTGGCAGGATGCTGATTTAAATGTGTTGCGGATGGCACCAAAGAGACAGTTCTTAGATATTTATATCTAAATGTTTAGCGCAAATGAAGATGTAATCCTAGTCAAAATCTCCCCCCCCCCAGGCAGTCTCACTGAACTTGTATACATAAGATGAGCTGCATATGGTCAAATTTCAGGGGAAAATCAACGTTCCAATATTTGAACAAAAAGACATATTCTAATATTTGCTTTTCAACATGATTTAACAGCTGCCTGGAAAGACAGTTTCAGGATGAATTCTGCTTAAACATGCTGCTTACTGGAAATTACCAATCACAAATTGCTTGTGCTTTTCCAGCATATGGGACTAAATACCATATAATTACGCTTGTCATTTGAATTGTTGCTGTACGGTTATTCACACTTGAGCATTTTTTCCATTTAAAAAAAAAATTAACACTATGAGAGCCATTATTCTCTTGCTCACACCTGTAAGCTACATCTAGATCTCCTATCCTAACATTTTAATCAAAACATATTATTTCACCTTATTTGTTTGGGCTTTACCTAAATGCTACTGTTCAAAAGCTCATGCTGGGCTTGATTCTTTACATTTTCGAAGCTTTTTTTGACCTTTGTGATAAAACTGGATCAAGGCAGTTTTTATGCCCTGGGCATTTAAAGTAGATGCCGAGGGGATCTATGCTGTCTACTACATATTGTCAGTTCATTCTTAAAGACAATCTAGTATTGCATTTTTCAAGAGGTTGCTTCCAATCTTAAGCCTAGTAGGGGCCGAGCTGAAAAAGATGTTTCTCATCTAACTGATTTCCATTTAACCAGCGGCTGGAATGAGAAAAGGCAGAGCTGTGTGCTAGAATGAGGGGAGGGCTTTAACTCTTTCTGTACTGTGATCAAAATCACAATGGCCTTTCTGTATTTTCATTCATGTTGGGAGAACATTATTGATGAACCATGGTGGTGCAGTGGTTAGAGTGCAGTACTGCAGGCTACTTTTGCTGACTGCCAGCTGACTGCATTTGGCAGTTCGAGTCTCACCAGGCTCAAGGTTGACTCAGCCTTCCATCCTTCTGAGGTGGGTAAAATGACGATCTAAATTGTTGGGGGCAATATGCTGACTCTGTAAACCGCTTAGAGAGGGCTATAAAGCACTGTAAAGTGATATATAAGTCTAAGTGCTATTGCTATTGATGGTAGTAATGGCAGGAGTCGTCCATTTTCCACAGGCATGTCTTAGGTCAAGGGCTGGATACCTGTTCTCATATGCCATGATTTTGATCCAGTCTTTTGATTGCTTGTTTGTTTGTTTGCTTGCTTGCTTGTTTAAGATCTACACAAAGTCAAATGCTGTAATAAACATACGCTAGACATTGCAAGGGCATATGCAGGCTGGGAACCATAGATAGCAAAGAAGGCAATAGGAGCAACAGTGAGATTTGTACAAAAAAGCCCACCACAGAACATTAACAACACATTTTGCTTCTGCACAACAGAAAGATAAGCTGAGAACACATGGCCAGAAGAAGACTAAAGTTTCAGAAATCCATGTGATCTTACCTGTAAATGAAGGGGGGCAGATGCATTCATAAGAATCTTTAACATCTTCTCTTTGGCTCTTTCTGCTAATGCAGATGCCATTGTTGTGGCAAGGTTTACTGGAACACTTATCAATTTCTTGGCAGAACTGTCCAGAATAGGGATGACTGCAGTGGCAATGATAGGCTTCATCCCAGATATGACTTAAACATTTGCCATGACCAGAGCAAAACGTTGAGTTTGAAAACTTCTGACAAGCATGTGGCTTCACTGTCACATTCAATCGAAGCCCAAAATGACATAAAAGTGGTCCTCGTATTGGGGCCTCTGCAAAGTAATGTGTTCCAACGCCAAGCCACTTGGGAACAATTTGATGCATCCCACTTAACCCATGGTCAAATAGAAACTGGTGCTGATGGACATCTCTTGGTTGAGGGCATTGAAGAAATCCTTCCAAGGAAACATTTGCCAGGTTCATGCCATAAGACTGAAAAGATGGCTCTGATGAAACAAAGAGCAGATCTCCCAGCTGAAGTTGCATGGGACAAATCTGGGATAACTTCAGAGGCGCGTTGTCTGCAGTACTACTTCCATGGTACGAATCAATATTCCAACATTCTGTGAAGAAGCTGGAGCAAATGTCTTGGGTCAGTGACCATTTCACTGTATGTACTGTTGGCTGGGTTTTCCATTCAGACAACAAGGATCTGTTACAAAATGTCTGCCCACCCACCATGGAAATTTGAAGGAGAACTGCTATTGTGACAACAAATGACTTTAGTTTCATTGTTTTTGAAGCTGAATCACACAGCCTGCTCTGATGATTTGATTCTTGAGGACAGAATGGATTCCTTCCAATAAGAACTTGTCGCAGTTGTTGCCCCTTTTTTTGTTGTACTGTGTCTACCTAGGAAAAATACATAAATGAGATACCTGAATATTTGTTTATTTATTAAATTTATAGGGCACCCATCTCATTGATGAATTGACTCTGGATGCAATTTGGCATGCTGGGGCTGAAAAGATAAAAACAAAAGGCAGAGGCTAATAATAATGAGTTAGATGGTTTTAATCCCCAATTTTGAAATGACCCAACATGGAATAGTGATTATAACTCATATGCTAACTTGTGAATATTCACAAAGCAGCAGTGGAAGCATGTACCAGTTAAGGTTATAAAGGAATCACATGCAAAATTTGTTGCACCAATGTAATAGTTCACAGACTTGTAATTTAAAATATCTGCAAGATATCAGGATTCTAGCTTCTGATTTAAGGAATTCACAAACTTAAATTAAAACACCACGGGGGGGGTGGGATTAATATTAGAGACTATAGTAGCATTTTCAAGGGACGGATGGATCAGTTTGCTTCAATTATATTGATTGCTAAATTCATTCCATTCCATTTCTGCATTGAATCAAAGAAAAATACAGTTTATATTGTAATATGTTAAGTACAGTAAATATGTAGTTTGAAGTTTCTTAAAATATTCATTTCTGGAGACTTTCTCTCCAAGTATGAATTTTTAAAGCTAACATCACCTTTTGAAGTACACACCGTTATATGTCTTAGATTTTGGTTTTAGTTGAACTGTGCTAAAATATTTATGGAGTTGAACTATTGCACAAGGAAACTTAATAGAAAATCCACAAATCGATTTGGGAAGTACGAATCAATTCAAATTAGTCCAGAATTCGTAAACAATGAATTTTGTAATATCCTCAGTATTTTTGTTCATTTCTGCTTTACTGTCTAGCTATCATAAAGAATCAAAGTGAACCACTCAATCACAGTGGGGTTGAAGACATACTGCTAGTTGAGACTGATGGCCTCTTATAATGATCTAGGACATTGACGGCTAACCTTTTCCGGAGAGAGTGCCCAAAGCACGTACCCGAACCCCCAAAATGCAATGCACGCATGCCCCCCACATGTGCCACGCCACCTGCAGATGTGCACCCCCCGCACATGCGCTCCCCCCCATGCATGCACGGCAGAGACCCGAAGACCCCCAAAATGCAATGCACGCATGCCCCCACATGTGCCACGCCATCTGCAGATGTGCACCCCCGCACGTGCGCTCCCCCCCACGCATGCACAGCAGAGCTGAACTGGGGCAACGGCTCGCATGCCCACAAAGAGGGCACTGCGTGCCACCTCTGGCACACGTGCCATAAGTTCGCCATCATGGATCTAGGACAATTGAGCTTCCTAAATTCATCATAGACTTGATCCCTCAAATCAGGGAATTTCTAGGGAGATATCATATTCATGATTAGAGGAATGAGCAAATTATTAATTGCTTCTTTCTCAGCTCATGAGACTCACCCACTCATGTCTGCCAATTTGGTGCGGGACATTTAAGTCACTATTTATTTTGAACATACTCAGAATAAAAACCTATATGCATGCAATTAGAATAATATGGTCATTAAAAATACACTGAAATTCTCAATGCAACTGGAAAACCCTGGCAAAAAGAACCAATTTACATTAATTGCTTATCACACACTATCCTGGGATCCCTGTGTGGGATCCAAGAAGCTTCTCTGGGTGATTCTTCTAACCAACTGCTGGGTCTGCTGCTGTGCAGACTCTATGGTGACTGCTTCTGAATAATTTCTATGATAATATATTTCTCTCTGCAGTCGAAATATTATCGCATCTATTACTGATTTCATTATTCCATCTAGAAACACATTATATTATTAAATAAAACTTAATAACGCACATTATATTTGTCTTCTGCTGTTTTGATTCCTTGTGCATTTAAACTGAACATCTAAGAATTCCAAGTCCTTGTCGGTGGTTCTCAATGCAAATTTGTTTCAGTTTATTTATTTTTCACATTTTTGAACCGCCCATCTCCTTCAGAGAAAAATACAAAGGCTGTGGTTTTAGAATCAGATATTTCACCTTGCTAATACCCAAGAAAAAGAATCCACGTGCATATTTTCTCGCCTATCAGATGTATTGAAGACTACAAAGGACTGGTTCTCAGTGTAAATTTGCAGTTAGAGCCCTAAATGTCAGGTGGCCTCATTTTGTTTTGTTTTTTTTTTAATCTATCAAGATGGTATTAAAGTTTGTTGCAGAAAAATCAATTTCCAGAAGCACACACAGATGACTGATTCAGCTGGATTCATAAACTTCTTTATAAACATAGTAATATATAAATTTACAATGCCACAAGTAGAATTATTCTTCAATCAGTTACAGGTAAACACAAGCAGGAGAGTTATTGTAAGGGTCTCCTGCTTGGGCAGGGGGTTGGACTAGATGACCTGCAAGGTCCCTTCCAACTCTGTTAATCTGATCTGATCTAGTTTCATTTCAGCAGAGTTCAGAGAGGAAAAATACAGAGTGGGCAGAGAGCAGAGTGAGCTGAGCCACGCCCAGCCTTAAGCTTAAGTTCCAGTTTCTATTTTCTGCACAGACTCAGAAGTGGTTAGCTTCCATTGGCTGACTTAGTTGCTATGCCAGTTGGCATAACATGATCAGTTGGCTGATCTTGTTACCATTGGCTTTCCCAGTTCATGAATATCTTAACAGATGGGAAGCGTAAATAATGGAACAATAGAAAATAGCTTTCTTTCAAGGAGTATTTCACCAATTTTTCCCAGGGAAAAGGCCAGTTAATCACAAGCCAAAGGCTTCCTAGAAACCCTGTCTAAGGTCTCCTTGGCTGAACAAGATGTAAATAGAAGTGTTGTGGCTTGTTCAGGGCAAATGAAAGGTCAGGTAGTTTTGATATTTGGATCTGGCAACTGCGTCTCTGCAGGAACAGAATCAGTTTATCCTAAGTTAGACTACGGGTCCTTCTCATCCTATTTTCAACTCTGACTGACAATAGCTCTCCTTGGTTTTAAGCATTTTTTTCAGCTCTCCTTGAAGATGCTGAAGACTGATTCTGGGAGTTGTTGGATACAGAAGAGATATTTTGTACACAGTTGTGTCTAATGTCTGTATCTGGTTCTTTTTAACCTTTCAGCCAAAGCATTCACCTTGATCCCTTCCAAAGAGCTGCTTGGATTATTGACTGAACTGGAGCCTGATTCAGTGTAAAGTCATGCCAAATATTTTTTTAAAAAAAATATAGACAAACATTAAATATAAATTTAAGTTCAAATATTAAATGTAAAGACCAAGGGAGGAGACATGTATCTTCGCCTGGAAGGCAAGGGATCCATTTGAATATCAGCAGCAAATTCAGAAAAACATGGAGATTAACTTGTAGACTGTGCTTCAAGATGTGGAAGCAAACACATTTCTCTCTGTCTATAGATGCTTCTAGATGAGGGCTGTCAAACTCGGGTCATGCGTTGGTCACGCCTATGTAGTTTAGCGAAGGGGGGAAAGTTGTGATACGTTACGTGACGCCACCATGATGACGTGAGTTTGACACCCCTGTTCTCGATCTTGCATCATCTTATAAGGTTTTCTAGAACTAATCAGGAGCAGCATTAGATAATTCTTAAATGGAGGATTTAAGATCTAGGTCCACATGCAGAATGGAATGGGAGGGATTAAACAACACTCTAAGTTAGATCAATTGTGTTCCCTTTTCTATTTTTTAAGTGAGGTTATGGTAAAGTGTGATCCTGACCAGAGGTATTGCAGATGGAAAAGCTTATATCTTTCCTCCTAGTTACTTGATCTGTAAAATCTACTACATTAGATTTTGATCTGTAAAATCTACTACATCCGCCCTGAGTCCTTCGGGAGTTGGGCGGCATATAAGAAAGCCAAATAAATAAATAAATAAATAAATAAATAAATTAGTGGTATAAAAGGAAAAAGGTCTACATTGACAACAATTTCTTCTATAAATATTCTTATGGTAGAGTGAATGTATTTTGCAAAAACGTGCAACGCTACATACATAATTCTTAAGTACTCCTTTAAAGTGCTTCTATATATGGATACTAACTGTCTGCTATATTGTGTTTGAACTACTGTTTGTCATGAAGTGGTTTTGCTTAATGCCTTTCATCAGTTGCTTGCATCTTACAAAGCAATATCCTGAATCCCCCATGGAGTTTAAACATGATCTTAAGACAGTCACAATTACTTCTTTTTAAATCAATAATATTTGATATTCCTCTATCTGTACAACACCAGTACAAATGCTTTTCCATTTAGTTTCCAATCTAGTTTTAAGCACAATATTTGTGCTTGCATGGCTATTCGATTTTCAGGTAAAACACCAGGATTTAAATAATTTTCTGTCCATTGGTCAAATTGAGCTGGGCAGCATTTAAAATATTTTTTCTCAATAAATTGTATACTGTTTTGTACTCATCAAGCAAAATTAAGTCACACAAAATAACAAGGAATTGCCGCACATCTTTCTTTCTTTCTTTCTTTCTTTCTTTCTTTCTTTCTTTCTTTCTTTCTTTCTTTCTTTCTTTCTTTCTTTCTTCCTTTCTTCCTTCCTTCCTTCCTTCCTTCTTTCTTTCTTTCCTTTCTTCCTTCCTTCCTTCCTTCATTTATTTATTTATTTATTTATTTATTTATTTATTTATTTCCTCATTCGTTATAAACTACCCTTCCTTCAAGAGCTCAGTATAAGATCTGAAGCTCTCACTATGGAAAGCCAATATGATCTAGTAGTTAAGGCACCAGGCTAGAAACCAAGCTATTATCAACCAAACGTTCAAAAGCTGTGAATAAATTAAGAAGAAACAAGATGGTTAAAATAACAATAAAGATTTCCAAAATTCAGAAGGGTCCTTTCTTTAGGCAGATTCAATGCCCTTCCAACAACCATTACTAAAGGAAGATACAAAAAAAATCCCTTTTGAACAAAGACTGGGCCCATGTGGCAGTGGGATAATTGAATTGATGGAACACGTTATGCTCTACTGCCCCTCTAGGCAGGTGCACATCAGGAGTGACTGAGCAGAGAACCTCCCTATCCAGGCATCAGAGGTGGGTTCCTCCCAGTTTGCAGCGGTTCTATATAACCTGTAGCAAACCGCTGGTGATGTCATGATGACATCACGGAACCGGTTCTGTCGGTGCCGGTCCGTGGACGCCGCCATCTTTTTTTTTGAATTTTTTTGTAATTTTTTTTTTTTAAAAAAATCTGGGTTTTTTTTCTTCTGTGCACGCGCAGAAGCCGAGTTTCTGGCACTGCGCATGCGTCACCATTTTGTTTTCGGGGTGGTGGTGGAATTTTTTGGGATTTTTCAGCAGTGCGCATGCGTGCGCACGCAAAGCACGCACACGCCCATGCACACAGCGTGGGGGAAGCAAACCAGCAGCGAGGTAAGTTAGAACCCACCCCTGCCAGGCATAACTAGTGAGCAAAAGCAAAGTGGATCATTTTTGTCATCCTCAACATCAGCATCATTTTCACTGTTATAATTACCGTAAGTTATCTACTTCTATGAAAAGTACCGAGGCAATTATTAACTATAAAAAATTAATTTCCATCCATTCTACCACCAAGAAGCTGGGTTGGTAGATGGTAGCTTGAGTCCAATGCTTACTCTTACTTGAAGGACAATTATCAACCATTGAATACAATATCCCCCCTTTCTCTCATTCCAGAAACTTTTAAGAGACTAAATGTCAACCTTTTATTCATTCTTTTTTTTTAATCAAGAGGCCACATTTCCTGAACAATTTTGAGCAGTGTACAACAGAAATTAGAGTTTTCTTCTGCCTCAGTGAAGCTTAAAATTACTCTGCTCCAAGTCTCACCA